>OMPJ01009189.1:7034-21573 GCA_900312935.1 Carapus acus | reverse complement strand
ATCTGTCTCACAATCTGTCTCCAGGGTGTTTGAGCAGGACGGGGTGGGAGTAATCGTGGACGAGGACAGCCTGGAGTTTCTGAAAGGAGCCACTGTGGACTTCACCCAGGAACTGATCCGCTCCACCTTCCTTGTCCTCAAGAACCCTCAAGCCGATCACGGCTGCTCATGCGGCAGCTCCTTCTCTATCAAACTATGACTCCCATATGTGTCCGCTGCCATTAACACAAAATATTTAATTTAATGCTCCCTGAAACACCACAGATACTTGCATGCCTAACACTGCTTGTTGTCGAAAGATACTACTTTCCAAACTTCAGTTTTTGGATCCTAAATATTTAGTGTTGATTTATTTGGAAATTTTGCAAAAAAGGAAGGATCAATGAGCATTGAAGTATTTAGTGTACTGGTTTTCTATGTAAAATATGTAAATATGAGAGATCTACTAAAATACAGGCAAAGTGTAAAGTTGTAATATTTTGTGTTTGCTGTTCATTTTTATTTGCAAATAGCTTATTGCCTCAAGTGTTTTGTACTGACCAAATAAAGTAAACAGTGTTCTTTCTGCTGACACAACCCTAATGAAGAAGCCAACATGATTATTTCAGTTTCAGCAGTTTCAACCACAATTTTAGACTCAAGTTCACGGTTGCGTTTTTTATTAAAGTTGAATTTAAGAAACATCCCACAAAAATATACAAAAGAAATATATACAAATGGTATTTACACTGATATAATCAAAATCAAAATGTGCGTGAACATTTTTGTAATTGGTCTTAAATCAAGGAATGAAACGCTTTTGCACTTGTTATATTTTCTCTGATAACACGTTCCTTGGGAGCATATATCCGACCACATAAAACATCTATGTTACCGTTGTAAAAAATAGCCACACCCTTCATCCGAACGAAAATGCGACAATAATACATTGTAGCAGCACACTGATAAGTGATTGAAAGAAATGCATCAAAACACTTATTTAACAGCTGTAACGATTTTTTTTTTCTTCTGAGGAGTTCGGTTGGATGGATTGTCTTCCACTGAGCCATGCGCACCCACACATCACCAACAAATCCTCGAGACGGAGGGGGAACGAGGGGAGGTCACTGCACAAGCTAAAATCTCAACACAGTCACAGATCGCCCAGGGAGGTCAGAGGTCAACGACACAATCACAACGACGAATTGTAAACGAAACTGTGGGGCGGGGTAACACAGTGACCAGGTCAGGTGTACAGTGCATAGTACGCTTTGGCATGCTGACATCCAGAACATAACTGTGGATGTTACATTCAGGAGGAAGGCCACAGGAGTGTGAATTACCAGTAAAAGTGTCACGATGAGTCCATGATGACAGAATTAAGGAAACATCTCACACAAAAAGAAATAAAAGCAGTGAAGACCCTCTTGAATCCGGTGATCAGATTAAGGCTAGTTCAGTTTGCTACAAGGGTTGAACAATGGCATTAACACATATGGAGGCAACACTGCCACTTGGGATATGTGATGCACAGCGGCTCATAATAAATAGTTAAATAAATAGTAAATAAATAAATAAATAAATAAATAAATAAATAAATAAAAAATGTACTGTTAGTCTAGTATGCAGAGATTCTTTTTTTTTTGTACAAGCCGATGAGATGACGAGTATTGGGAACAATCAGGGCTGATGCTGTGATGAGGATGAGCCTTGCACACACTCGCATGCACCGATATTTGAGGCAGTAAGTCTTCAGTTTACACGCGGCCAGTCAGTCAGTCAGTCTGTCCTCCTCCATCTTAACACCGTATGGTTCTTCTTTGCTCCATGGGGGGCCAGAGGGGACACCACCGCCCTCGCCACCCACCTGGGGGCACTGAGGTCAGTGAGCCGAGTGGACGCACCTCCACACGAAGAGGCTGGAGAGAGAGGGGTGTGTGATGGGTTATCAAGCAAAACACGTCGCATCGTGCACACAACTTTGACGCACCTTCTGTCGTCTCCGCCGGCGCTGACCACGAAATGATCTCCGTTGGTAAAGCGGACGTTGGTCAGGTGAGCTGAATGGCCCAGAAATCGTTTGTGTTTGGCCTGCAAAACATCACAGTTGCGTACTGAGTGGCACAGCTTCCATTTTCAACAATGCTAAGCGCTGCATACTCTGATGTAATGGTAAGGTAGAAACAGGGACCTTATAATAAAATGGAATCATTTCTACGGTAAAGACAGACATACTAGGACTGTGTTGACTTTCAACCAAATCAAAAACATGAAACGAGCGCAACCCTCTTTATCTATTCGTCTAGTTGTTTCGTTCTGCTTTTACCTTTCTTCTAACCCATTTATTTAACCACTTATTTAATTAATGTAACTGTGTTTTTTTATCCTGAAAAGTTTTTTAAAAACTTGATGCGGTGTTGAGGCTAGTATATTTGTGGATAGACTATAAATATGCATAGAGTTAAGTGTTTATGTTAATTATTGACAATGTCTATGAATGGTTATTTATGAATTCTGCAACAGAGAATTGAAATGAATGTATATCGGCATCATTCTGTGAAAACATGCACGAAAACATCACAGATATTCATTCATCGGTTTCGTAATTGTGGAAATTCATGCTAAAAAATGCAATGTACAGTGCAATAAAGAGCATAGAGACATAAAATTCAGCATCAGAGTCTTAATGCTGTTTAGCGAATGAGATCATATTTCTAGATTTGAAAAACAGAAAGTTGCAATAGCAATGAAGTGTACGGTCATACTTACAAACTTGTCCGGACACGGAAAGTCAAACAGCTTCACCATCCCAAAGTCATCGCCCGTGACGATGTTAAGGCCCGAGTGGGACACGCAGGCACAGGTGACGTCTGCTTTGTCCGTGTTACGGGACCAGATCCCCACCACCTCGTCCCCGAGGACGCTGGACAAGAAGAGACGGCAGCGTTTGACGTGGACATACCAACCCTGGACACGCTGGCAGCATTGGTCCGCCCTCACCTCGTCCACGTGGCCCAGGTGATCCTGTCGATCTGGGTCTGCTCTGTGATCTGCTTCCCGGACGGCACCTCGTAGACAAGCCGCTTATAAGCACCTGTGGAAATCTGTCGGAAAGCAGTAGAAATTAGTGCTGCGGGTATTTGGCGGGAATCGCCGTTCCGGCCTGTCCAGACCTGGACGTAAGCGCTGTCCGCCGAGAAGTCCATCTGCATGACAAAGCTAGGGATGTCTCTGCAGCAGTTGATGCGGTTTAGCTGAGGCCCCAGCGTCAGGTCGTAGAAGTCAACCGCATTCTCGGTGGAGCCCACGGCCAGGTAGCGAGAATTCGGACTGAACCTGAGAAGGAAATGAATGCTAACTGTTGATGCTAGCCGAAGAAATGTGAAGCCTTGTTTTTCCAGCCTCAGTCCAACTCAACTATGACAGTTATTCTGTCATTCTTTTGTATCACAGCTTTATGTCGTGCAGTTTTGTGTATTACCACTAGAGGGCAGCAACTGACAAAATGGACCCTAAAATCTAAACATTCTAAGGTACTGTGAAATTCTCAGTTTGCACAGGCACATCATTTGAAATGTAGCATCGCTTGCAGGTTGCAGCAGTCAACCTGTATTACCTGATATCCTGAATCGCTGAGCGTCGGTCCCGTTTCTTGCCCCAGATTTTAAGCGAGGCGACCAGCAGGATGATGAATTCTCCGTTCTTCATGCCGATGGCCACCATGTCCCCCTCGGGACTGTAGCTGACTGCCCGCGCCGGGTGGCCCAGGTTCACCTTATTAAGCATCTTCTGTTCACCCAAGGGGACAACGCCACACCATCACAGAACGTTACCTCTCGTCTAAAAATGTCTGCCGTCGGAAGGTGGCGGCGCTGACCTTCTCTGGGATGTCCCACAGGCGTATGGTGCCGTCCTCTGCCGCGGACAGGAACACGTCTCGTGACGGATGAGTGCCCAGGCCGCAGATGGGCCCGTCCATGTGCCCGTTCACCAGGATGTTGCAGGCGGCGTTCTTCTCGCCCACCTCGATGATCTCTGCGTTCCTGGTCCCTACCAGGATTTTACCCTACGGCAGGACCGAGAGGGGGACACGCAGGTGAGGAGGGGGACGATTTCGGGGTTGGTAGACATTTCAGACCTACCTTCCCTCTGCAGACAGATCGGACGCAGTCTATGATCTGCCCGGTTTCTAGCCGAAAAGCCCTGCAACGTTTCAGCTCCTGATCCCAGAGTTTCAGAGCTCCTCCCTCCTTGGACCTGTGGAGGACAACATCAGGACTGAGCCTGTCAAGACCGTCTTCTTCATTCTCACATTCTAAGAGGGAGAGCTTTTAATTAGGGCTGACAGTGCTATTATGAATCGCAAATTGAGGTTTGCACTATTTTGTCCCCTCTGCTCGCCCGTAGTTAACCCCTGACACTTTTTGAAAGCTGTATTTTGACATTAAGTCATTCTGCATTTCATTTGCATCAAAGGAATTGATGTAAAAATATCATTGTGGGACATTTTTGCAATCATATTACTATTAATCACGGTTAACTACAGAAATTCAGCGATCAATCGCTTCTTTCTCTCTCTATTTTCTTAAAAGATTTGGAACACAGGCCTACTTAAAATCGGTCCCAGACATTTGAGGGGCTTGGTATTTGTGAAAGTCGACACTTACGGTCTCTCTTTTCCCCCGGTGACGATGAGGCCGTCTCTCAGTGTGGTGTACATAGTGAACACTGGGCCCGTGTGCGCTTTGGCCACTATTCTCACTAGAATGTGTTCCCTCCACACACACACATCCCCACTAATGGTACCTGTGAATGTCAAGTTATTCTGAAAAGAAAACAAATCTGCACTAATCTAGTGACATAAAAAAGAGCAGAACAACCAATGCAGAAAAAACACACGGGGCAGCAGAAACGAGGTCCGACACAAAGGTCGGCATCTGCCGAGGACGGCTGCGTCACTGTTTTAATTTTAGTCGCCTCGTCACTTACGGCTCCAAACGCCACCGACAGCATGGTCTGCATCCGCGCGTCTTCGATGGTGCTCAGCACGCCTTTCCTGCTGAGCAGCGCTCGGCCCGCCAACGTCCAGAAACGCACGTGTTTGATCCCCACCGAGACAAAGTGCGTGTCCGAATCGGGCCGGAATTCGGCCACGAAGATCCTCTGCGTGTGACCGATCCTGCTGGCCACTTTGGCACCTGGGGGAGCCGAGCAGAGCAGAGCAGAGCAGAGGTGTGAAAGTCAGTCTGGGTGGTGACAGTGGCGCGGCGCCTGCAGCTGTGACAGCTGTCAGACGCGCAGACGCTCCAAAACAAAGAGGTGCCAGACGTGCAGAGATCTCCACGCTGACGTCAGGCTGCACCTTCTTGCCACTTCCAGATGGTGACGGTGTGCTCTGGGTCCAGGCCGACCGACAGCAGGAGCTTCCCCGTGGCACTGAAGCTGACGGAGCAGACGCCACCTGAGTGGAAGCAGCGCAGCACCGACAGCGTCTGCTTGGTCATGGCCTCCCACACGTGGATGGATGGAGAGGTGGCTGAAAAACAGGAACAATTTGGGATGCATGAGGACTGAGAATTGTGTGCTTCCTCACAAGTTTGATTTGACATATGGTTTGCCCAGTAAACAATTTGCTGGAATTGAAAGGCGAGATTGTCCCAGATGTAATGGCCACTAGATGGCAGTGTTTCAAAAGCCTGTGGAAGGCAGCTGAGAGTTTGGCATACAATTTTTTTTGGTAATTGTCATTTAATCGTCGCTACCCCTTACCTGACATATCCCCCGTGTCACCTGTGAAGACAGAGAAGAAGAAGTTCATTAGACGCCGATCAGGGTTGACCTCTGACACTTGAACAGTAAGTGTGTGTTGTCCATCATTTACGGTCAGACCAGCTCTATGTGCATGTGTAGGTAAAGACATTTCATCCAAAGCCAAGCCGGACACGGTGAGTGTGTAAAATGTGGACATGTTTGAGCCACGATGCGTCCTGAGCCGGGGTCAGCGACATACCTACTTGGCCCGTCGCCACCACGTTGGGGAATTTGGGATGCTGATTGATTGTTAGGCACAGAATGTCATCGCTATGTTCTAAGTAGAAACTTTGGCAGGCTGCAAGAGAGCGAACGTACACACACACGTGAAACAGACAACGTAAATATTGCATTCAAGTATGACCGCCACGGTCCACCAACAAGGACGTCCTCTGTCCGACTTACAGGTTGTCAAGTTAAGGACTATGCCGACGGAGGCTGTGTGGTAGATGATGTCCGCCCCCTCGTTCAGGTAGTGCACATTGTTGCGGCAGTCGTTGCCGCGGTAACCAAACACCAGCTCCAGCACCAGGTCCTGCGAGTAGCGGAGGGTTAGAAAGAGAGGAGAGAGGTTAGAAAGGTCGCCCCTGTGACGGCAAAGAGGCTGCGAGGCAGCTACGTGTGCTGTTATTTGATTAGAGACGAGGGATGGAGCGAGCTGGGGCGCCCGGTGTCTTCGGCCGCAGTCATTCGATTACAGCCCAGCAGAGACAGAGACGGAGATGGAGGGAGGAGCGGAGCAAGAGACAGAGTGGAGAGGCAGAGGGAGGGAGGAATGGAAGGAAACGTTCAAACTGAGGATGGCGGCGCGGTAATAAAATGAAAATTCAGTTATTTCTCCCTCATTCCCGCTTGTCCCGCCCGTCCTTTCCTTCATCTGATGAATGACTCCATTGAAACTACAGCACCAATTGAAATGAAACATTTATCAAGATGATGAAGTTACCATGGAAACAATAGTTACTTTGCATGCAACCACCAGAACTGGACAGAGCAACGTTGGACATTTGGCGGTTTGTTATTTAGTTCATTCAGCGCGCTGTGATTAATAACTGCTTTGTCACTTCATTCAGCCACAGCGGAGGTTTGCTTTCTCTCTGTTTGAATATATTTATATATTTTATCCCTTTTTTCCCGTGAGTGCTCACCTCAATGGGCCGCTTTTTTTTGCCGACATTGTTAGTCTGCAGCTTCTCCGGCTGTGGCAGCGCTCTGCTGACAGGAGGCCTGCAAACACACACGCAGGAGAACGAGGATGACTCAGGTATTCATATTTTAAAATTAGACAAACATTTGAATAAGCCTCGTCTCCCTTCCTCTTAAAGCGACGCGTCACAAAGCTCAGAGACGCTGCGGCTCGGGAGAGAGAAAGCCGCAGCTCGCATCGCTTTAAAAGTCTCGGGTAAAGTTTGAAATGTTGAAAAAAGGAGATGAGTTGCATGACAACAGTGTGGTTAGTGATTCCATCCAAACGAGTAAGTATATGTTAGCGAGCAGGCAGTGCAAATGTGCTTGAAGGACGCTTAATTTGTGAGTACGCGTCCATCCGTGTGGAATTTTCACAATTTTCAAAATGGCTCAGAGTTGAAAGGTTCAAAACAAAGATGAAAAAAATGTAGTGGGAGAAATTTATTAGAAATTTACAGCAAAGCGACAATAATTCAAAAACCATCAAGCTATATCACAAACTAGCGGAACGAAAACACCTCCTTAGCATTAACGAAAAAAACCACACACACCCATACACACACATACTACGGCTGCTACCTCACACCCGCCTTACCTCGACCCTCTTCACGGCGGCATAAAACAAAGACAAAACACCAGTTACCATGAGGTTTCTCGCACGAGCAGACACACACGCATACACACGCATGTCCGCGTCAGCAGTAGCCAAACTAAAGTGGCACCTGGCGCCATCCTGTAACCATAACAACCGAGATCCAAGTCTGTGTGGACGCCTCCCACTCAAGTCGGGGGAGAATTCGAAGCTTTTATTTATCTCATCTGACTGAGGCTGCGGTGAGGACGTGTTCGCCCTGTGCCGGAACACACACTCTGCGTTTCGTGTCTTCCTGGTACTGAAATTACGGCCTTCGCGTCCGTGCGCACCGTGGACCGGGCACAGAAAGTCGCCGACTTGCGTCCAGGCTGCTCTGGGGACAGTCCTGATTGTCCCTACCTCTGCTTTTTCGGCTAAATAACACGAATCGCTAGCGTGATGAGAGAGAGCAGGTCACCTACCTGACCACCCCTTGTCTTCATTTGGTGGGAAAGAGTGAAGCAACAGACGGACGGCCATTGAAAGAGAAAGGATCAGAAAAAGGGCAGAGTTACTGAGAGGGACAGGGGGACGGAGGAGGTGAGACTTTCTGGCCGGTGGAGGAACGCAGAGAGACACTTGGCTTCAACTCCTAACGCCAAAGCTTAGCTAAGCAAGGCTCGCTGGAAGCGGGCAACGACGGGATTTGAACGCCATCGCGGCGGCCGCTTACCTCTCGTCCACGGACGGCTCCTTCAGCTGCAGGTGGGGTTTCACCCCCGTCATGGGTCTCATGTTGGTGGATAAGGCCTTGATGGTGTAGGTGATCTCGTTCTCCCTCGTCACGTCGCTGTCATAACCTGAGAAGACACCCAGAACATTGACACACACACACACTCATACATACATACAAGTAAACCCCCAAGCTGTCTGCAGTTCCATGTTCAGGAACTCGACTATCCACAT
The DNA here is from genome assembly GCA_900312935.1 of Carapus acus. Taxonomy (NCBI): domain Eukaryota; kingdom Metazoa; phylum Chordata; class Actinopteri; order Ophidiiformes; family Carapidae; genus Carapus; species Carapus acus. The sequence continues at coordinate 13,055 of OMPJ01009189.1, read as the reverse complement.
TAGTTTTTCATGAGGTTCAACACTCTGAAAACGCACTAATTTCAGCCATCTGCGAAAGCCCAGGGTCGGGGCCTAATACGTATCGTGGCCTCTCATTAGATTACGGCAGAGTAGACTTCGAGCCAGAAGCCAATCAACATTCATTATTCATCTTCAAATCTCATGAGATCTGAATCACGTGTTCAGTGTGTTTACTGCATAGGCACAGAGTTCAGTTTTTAATGTGGTATCCATCGATTTACGTGGTTCCTCCTGTATGTAATTTGCGACGCCACCGAAACATCCTGCATCTCGAAGGCTGTTGGCAATGCTACCAAGCGTGCCAGAAAAGCTCTGACTCCCCGAGAAAAGGTGAGAGCACTTGATGTAGGAAAAACAAACACTGTTGCTCGTCAGTTTGGGGATCTATGAAAGCACAGTTCCATCTATTCATAGTTGTGAGAAAGTGATGAGAGAGAGTGTGGGAGAGGTGAAAACTTAAATTCGCACCCTCCGCTGTACAAAAGGTTCCAGACCCATATTGGGGAGGTGCGTCACTAAGAGTGCGTCACTTATCCGCCATTTTCCACATCCGCGGGAGGTTGCAGATACTGTATGTGCTCTTGTTTACTATACACACACACACACAAGTACAACACTCATTCATCGCCAACCTCCGTCGTCTTCGCTCTCCATGTCCGACTCCTCGCTGTCACAGTGTCTGATTTCCCGGTGGCCCTCGGGTTCGTGGGCCCAGATCAGGAGGCACGTATCTGCGCCGCCGACCGTCACCAATAAGCTGTCGTCGTGGCTCCAGCGGACGTTGGTGACGTGCGTGCTGTGAGCCACGTAGCGCTTGAACTTTGCATATTTCCCCTGAAAACACATTCGTCGACAATGATCTGACAGATCCGACAGGATGTCGGCGGGACGACCGAGGAGCCCCTCTGACCTTGACGGGGTATCTGAAGAGCTTGACGTATCCCAGGTCGTCCCCCGTGGCGAGCACCTTTTTGTCGTAACTAAGGCAGGCGGAGGTCACCTCGGTGACCTCGCTGATCACGGGGCAGACACCCTCCACGGACGCTCCTAGCACGCACGTCCACGAACTCCAGTCGATCTTCTCCACCTGAGGACGGAAGGAGCGATGAAGGCACCACAAACACGATCGTCACGCCTCCGCCAAAATTAGACGCTGGTGAGAAGTGGGTCGAGTTAACAGTTGAGCGCTCTTCCCTGAGCGTCTCCCTCGGCCCCCGGCGGGAAAATGTGGGCCGACAACAGCGGTCGCACCCCTCTCTCCTCCTCCTCCTCCTCCTCCCGTCTTACCTCTGTGGCGGGGATGGTTTGCCTCTTGCCGCGAGGGGCTTCGAAGAATAGCTGCTCCTTGGCGCTGGTGTTGACTTGGAGGAGTTTACCTGGCAGGGGCACAGCACAGATTGAGGACAGCTGAGCGCCACACCCACAAGCTCACTGAGGGAGGACGCCAGCATCGCCAAGCTCACCTCTCTTGTCCCAGTCTAGGTGGGTGATGTAGTTGAGGCATCCTTTACACACCCCGACCCGCTTGCTGCTCATCACGTTGTAAATGTCTACAAACGTGTCTGCCGACGCTACGGCGAGGTATTTACCCGAACCTGAGAGGCAGAAAAGGGACAATACACACCAGGGGCCTCATTTACTAACTGTGCGCAGCAAAGGATCTATTTTCAATCGATGATGAGGAATGTCACCTTTGCGTAACCACCAAGCTCGAGCATTTTTGGGGTCATTTGCATACAGGAAAGCCCTAAAATGACCATATATGGTAGGAACAATCCCTGTAATAATGCGTCAGTGGCACAGATCTCCTGGTTGGAAGTGCGCGCCCACAGAGCTGCTCCGCCGAATGAACTGGTCGTGCGTTTCTCCTCCGGGCAGTAAAGGTAGCGTCGCAGGTAATTGTGCATTGATGGAATGAAACCCTTTCCTGTCCACATGATCAAATTCACTGTCAGATGGCGGTTTTTTTTTGGGGGTGTGGGCACAATCTATGGCTCCAATTACATTTGGGAAGCCGGCGATGGCGTGAAATCCGTAATTCTGGCTTGTTGGTCATGTCATGTACATCGGGGCTGAACAAATTATTTCCTCCAACACTGCCGGCATGATTCTGCTGAGGGTCTCTGCGGCTGTGAGATGCCACATATGTCCCCAATCTCTCGCTGAAATGTCCCGGTTGGCCAAAAATCCCAGGGTGGACACAGGGTGGGTGTGAATTGGGATGTCTTTGCTGCGATCTGTCTCCCGCTTCAACATGGGTTTTGAATCACAGCATAGATCCGACTGTGTGTTTTTGGGGAGAAAGGACCCACTGAGAAGCCACTATGTGCTGTTGCTCACATGTGCGTGCTCTTTTAAACGGTTCTCCAAATTCTCCAATACATCAAGACAGTCTATAGTCAATGTTCACTTCATGCAAACTTCACGTTTGCACATTCGTGCACTGCTCCTACCATCGCCTCGCATAGCAAAGTGATGGGGCGCAGAAAATCAAATCCAATGCGTAAATTGAATAAACACATAACGACTTCATGCAGTTCCCGCTTATTTACTTACACAGCCAATCAGGTCAAATCAAGTCTAAGTCAAAGTAAATGTCAATAACAGCGGTTTGTGTGTACGCGCCGCTGTTTAGCGGGTTAGCATCCCTGCACACTGGGATCCAGGGAGAGATGTTGTGCATATACGTGGTCTGAGGTGTGCGTAAGTTTACACACCTTTCTACGCACAAGTGCGAATTGGTAAATGTCACACTTTGTTTTAGAAAGCGTGTACGCGCATGGTTGATAAATGAGGCCCCAGGTGTCACAACACCGAGCTGATCTACCTGATTGCGGAAGATCTCGGCAAGGATTATCAGCTGGGGTAAAAAATCCACGGCGACATCCTAAACTCAGCTTGCGGCTGGTGGGGATTTGTCTAGTGTTGAGCTTGGGCAATAGGATCTCCTGCATTGTGGATTAAGGTTAAATGTCCAGGCGGAGCAGAGTTTAGTTTCTCCCTCTCACTTTGTCGGCCCCCGTTGTTTTCCCATTCCTCCCGTGCCGACGCGATCTGGCCTTGTTACAAGAAAGCTGTTAATTTGGGTCAGGCCTGCGGCAAACCCCGCCCTGCTCTCTGTGGGAGTGAAACGTGGACACCTTACTGAACCAATGTGGGCTAACAGCTCGTCCAGATGAGCTCTTTTTATACGTGAGCGCGCATGAGTGTGTATGACGTGGGTGTGTGTATGTGTGGGTGGGTTGAGATGGGGAGGGGGCGTGCACCTGGAGAGAATCTGATATCGGAGATGATGTCCTTGCGGTGGTGGAAGGACACCAGGTCCTCCAGGGTATCTGCGTTCACAATGAGAAAGCTGCCGTCGTTCAGGCCGACCGCCAGAGCTTTACCGTCGGGGGAGAAGCAGCAGCAGCGACCGCCTGCACGGGGAAACACTCCCCATTAGTCCGATACACACCTCAACAGGAGGGGGAGGGGGAGGAGGACGACAAAGAGGAGGAAGAGGAGAGGGAGGAGGAGGAGTCACTTACCCTTCCTGAGCTTGCGTACGGCCAACATGCAGTGGCTGGGCGACAGGTCCCAGATACGCAGGGTCTTATCGTCGCTAACGGTGGCGCACAGAGGGAGGTGGGGGTGTGTCGCTAAACCCCAAACTTCACCCTCCATGTGACCCTGCGGGCACAACAGAGGTTTATGTCTGTCATCTTTGAAACCAAGAGAAGGCGAGGACGCCGACCCCAAGCTTCTCCTCAACAGTTCTTACACCTGAAGATCTTTGCGAATGCAAATCAAGAAAGAGTAGAATTGCTTGACCTGAAAATTTTAACCCCGTGTACCTCAGCACGTCTCCAGCGACAAACAGAGAGAGAGAGAGAGAGAGAGACAGAGAGAGAGAGAGAGAGAGAGAGAGAGAGAGAGAGAGACTTCGATCGGGGCCAGATGAGATTGCAGGGAGAAAGTCAATCGCACTACATCGCACAACAGTGAGACACGCTTGCCACAGGTGAGGAGGCGGTGACAGCCCCTGTCCCGCTCCTTTGGCAGGGGGCGTCCCTTTACATTAGGGACATCACCGTGGTTATTCTGGTCCACGGTGAGGAAAACAAAACAATGAAACCTTGAACCAGGACGCTGCAAATCAAGACAGTGTAGAATCGCTTCAACAGAAAATTTAAACCCAACGTTAACACAGCAGGTTTCCAGCAACAGAGAGACAGAGAGAGAGAGACAGAGACAGAATGAGAGAAAGAGAGAGAGAGAGAGAAGACAAACCATCAACTGCCAGGGCGTCTCAGGGCCTCTGAAATGGCCGATCGATTTCTTTACTTGGGCCTTGGGACACGCACATGCCCACGCCCACACACACACTCTCTCACACACACACACTCACACACAGCAGGACCACTTAACTAAATGAACATTGTCCCATTCGGCAGCAGTGATTCATCAGCGCTCCGTTTCCTCGGGGACGCTCCAGTGTTGTGTCAAGTCGACGGCAGCCCTGTTAAACTCCCGTTGTCAGTAAATCATCCCTTCTGCAGATCTACCCTCGTTAAATTGCCGCTAAATCAGGCAGAAAAGCCACGCAGCAGCAAAATCGGGGCGCCCACGCCAGCTGATTGATGGTGATGCTCACCTGGACCAGAAGTGTGATGGGACCGCTCTTGTCCACTTCCAAGATCTCGCCGTTTTTGGTCCCCACCAGAATATGGCCGTGTCCCAGCGATATGGCACGTATAGAGGGGTTGTCCTCCAGCAACAGACCTGCGTGCGGGAGTGTGTGTGTGTGTGTACGTGAGTGGGTGCCGAGGTCACACACCTCATCTCAGCTAAAAGCACAACGCTCATGACGGATTGGCAGAGCACGGCGACCTTTCACCTTTGGAGCCTGGAGCCAGGACTGCCCTCTTGATGGCGTAGGTCTTGAGACAGCGTTCGAAGGTGTCGTCCCACAGAGCCACTATGCCGTCCTTACCCCCCGTAACAAAGCCCTGGAGGACGGAGACGAGCAAAACCATAATCGATAAAACTGAATCAGGAGCTTCTGCGCCATGTCACCTTAGGTTTTGTTGTTGTTTTGGCAGGCAGAGGGTGATGGACCACAGGCCATTTCCAAACAAAATATCAGTCATTCTGCTTTGTGTGTGTGTGTGTGTGTGTGTGTGCGCGTGTGCGTGTGCGTGTGTGTTGGTGTGTATTTTATTTTTTATTTTTCTACTATCCAGCATCGATCTTAATACTTAACGATACTCATGAATTCACAGTGAGGAGTCACACGTTGTATTTTTTGTTTTTGTATGCTTGTAAATAATATTTTTCATTCCCTTGTTTTTGTGGCCACAGTGGGTTTGCACATAAATTGTAATGTGTGCCTCCTCTGATGTATCAATTTGGGAATTTTTTTCAGCATTTGATAATTCAAAAACTCAGCTAATAACCTTTTATTATAATTTTTTTCTTTTTTTTCATTGTCATTGCGGATGGTTTGATTGCTTTCATTTCTGACGTGTAAAACCACGCTTTGCATCGACTGATTTCTTTTCCAGCTTTGTAAAGGACTGTGGCACCTTTTCTAGGGCGTGCATGCTGAACACAGGCCCGTCGTGGGCCTTGACCGTCTTCATCAGAAACATGTCCCTCCAGATGCAGATGTCCCCGGTGCACGTCCCCGAGAACACCATCTCCTCTGTCCAGCCGTACACGGCGCACATCATGGTCTCCGTCTTCCCCATGCTGCCTTTGCGCCCGATGAGGCCCCCACCTGAGCCGCCGGGGGTCAAAACAGGGTCATCCGGTGAGAGGCCTGCGGGCTGAGGGACGGACGTCCTCCCGTCTGCGTCTCACCTGCTTTGTGCCAAAACTTCATGTGCTTCACCCCGGCGGTGATGAGCTTGTCGGGCAGGTAGGGGTTAATTTTGACCACGAAGATTTTGTCTTTGCTGCCCCTGCAAAAAAAAAAGACAGACAGCACGTGAGGCAAAGAGCGGCTTGGTTACATGC
>OMPJ01009185.1:4219-14265 GCA_900312935.1 Carapus acus | reverse complement strand
CTGTACTTTCCTTAATAAAAGAGCTAAGCAGAGGCGAACAAGTGGAAGACAGTTGGACAGAGACCTTTTGTGCTCCCCAGCTGCTCTTCCCTTGCAAGTATCAAAGGTAATACTTTGTCTGCGGTCTGATTCCTCCGAACCTGGGGTGTTCTAACCCCAACAATGTCTCCGGGCCTTAATGTCCAAAGGCCCCACGTTCTATCCAACCATCACTCTGGACAGGGCAACAGGACAACGAAGGAGTGTGTGGGGTGTGTGGAGGCGCCGTCCTCCACGTCCGGCCGCTATAAATCCACCTTAAGAAGAACAATACCGACTTGAAACACTGCTGGCCGGGATCAATACTTTTACAGGGCAGGGGAGCGCCCCAGCATCTGCTGACCGCTCACATATCGTCTCTCCGTCTGTCCTCCTTTCTTCCCGCTCTCTCCCGTTTCCCCCGCCCATGGGCGCCTTTGGACTACTTAACTATTCGCACCTCCCTTGTCATCATTTGCTCTTTTCACCATTCAGACAAACACACACACACACACACACACACACACTGCTCCTTTATAGACCGCCTGTGACCCCCGTGGCCCCCTTTGGGCGGCTCTGGGGGGAAGAGTGGGTCAGAGAAGAAGGGAATGCAGGCGTGGTGGTGGGAGAGGGTTCCATTCATCTCCATCGCCTCTTCTGACCCACAAGGAGTTCCTCCCCGACACCTCCTCCCACAATAAAAGCTCTTTAGAACGCCGCAGGAGAGGGAAAGAGATGGCAAAGAGATGACACCACGGAGGGAGGATGGTATAAAGAGGGGTAGAGCTCCGCCAGGCTCCGGGGGCACCGAGAGCCTCTCTCTGAGTTTAGCCACATCTTTGCGTAGTTTTCAAGGAGGGTACTGACAGAAAAGGAAAGGGACCTCGAGACATTGAAATTAAACCTTGACTGGGTGAGACTGCAGGATTCAACAAGGCAAAGGATGTAAAAGTGATACAACAGAATACAGTCAGGTCCAAATGGCTGTTGCGTGAAAAGAAAAACTCCAATGGAGGAGGCGGGCGGCAGGTGGAGAACTTGACAGTCTAAGTAAGAGAGAGATGAATAGTGGAAGGCTGAGAGAAACGCAGTAAGGACTGTTGGGTGCTCATGCACACACTGATTTGGATCTGTGTTTACAAGGTGTGAGCCATAGACGTTGTGTTAGCATGGCATCACATGGAAATGGAAAAAAGTCGCCAGGCAGCAGCAGGAGGACGCCATATTGAAACTGTGATGGCCTCGAGCTCCCGAGTGTGTGTGTGTGTGTGTGTGTGTGTGTGTGTGTGTGTGCCGCTCCGTCCAACCCCACATTCAAACCCAAAGTGTGTGTGAGAGCCGGCGCCCCCAGCGAGGAAGGTGCAGGATGGATTTACGCTCTTCCTCCTCCTCCTACCTCAAAAAGCAGCCATCTGCGGCAGCCATAACGACTCTGTTCTCTCTCTCTCCCCCTCCTTCTCTCCCTCTCCCTCTCTTTTTCTCTCTCTTCTTTGTGGTCCAGCAGCAACAGCAAATACTCCACAGTCGTCGCGGCCCATCAGCCACGGCTGTTAACAAAATCAAAGGAGATCATGGATCGATACTTGAATTTATGATTACACTCGGAAGTGTCTGAAAATAATGGAATAATCTCTCCCCACACACCAGCTGCCGCCTGAGCGTGCGCTGTGTGAGGAGAGGTCAGGGGGTCAGACGGCTCGTCACAAGGCCGATCATTCCTCGCATGGTTGGTGGGTTGGTAGGTGGAGAGGTAATTGATCTATTGATCCGGGGAATTTAAAGCCCCTGCAGCTCAAGCGCCCAAATAGAAACAAAGCTGAAAGAACTAAACTATGAATACGGAGAATGCTGGAGATTCTTGAAATACTCCGGAACAATAGGAGTAGAACAAAAGTACACGATAAGCTCCTCTACGATACAACTGTCACATAACTCCATTTGTTCATTCAACATACAGCGATACACAGGACAGTATAGTAATGATGTGTTGCACTGGAGGAAATATTACGCACTGCACAGAAAATATATATTCTGACAGAGATTGAAAGTGGAAGCAGAGGGAAAGTATTTACATTTGGTGTATCAGAGTATTTACATTTGGTGGCGCCCACTTTAGGGTAATAACCTTCCTTGTTGGCAATAATCGATGCACCTTCATGCCACTGAAGTCATTATTCGATTTTAGTCTTACTGTCTATTCAGGCACGAGCTGGTCTCATGCTGCGATTATGCAAAACAGAGCCAGGCCAGCTCCCGTTGCGAGAATCTAAATAAGGAGAGGGTGGTGGTGGCGGTGGCAGTAGGATGGACTTCTTTCTCCTCGAGATGCCGGGGCTCTGCTCTCTGAATTCAAAGTTGCGCAGACCTCCTCGTGAGGCCAATGACTTTGAGAGCAATGAAATAATTACGACCCGGCAATACAGCGCCAGACATTTCTTCATCCCAAAATGTTCTGCGAAAACGCATTACTCGCATGGTCTGGCCCACATTTTACAGATTTCATGCTCGCCTCATCGTGAACAATGAACCAAACGCCGAGCACAGCGGGGGCCAGCGGGCCCACCTTCTCCCCTCCACGCGTAATTTAGCAATGTTCTCTGAGATACATGATATTAAAAGGGGCCACATTAAAATGCAGTATCCCATTTCAGGGACACCACGGAGGGAGGATGGTATAAAGAGGGGTAGAGCTCCGCCAGGCTCCGGGGGCACCGAGAGCCTGTTCTGGCCAGGCTGCGGCCGGGCTCACACTCTTCCTAAGCCTCTTTCATGCAGAGCTTTGTGGAATGTTGGCAGAAAATGTGTTGCGAGCTTTGGTTTATTCACACTGTCAGACGTTTTCCCAGGTATTGTGTTTGTAATCACACAGGTTCCAAATCAGAGCGGTCCCAAGAGGATAAGCCGCCACTTCCATGGCCCCAATCTTCCTTCATGGCTCGGCTCGGCACGGCCCACTGTCACCACGCTGGCTGGGATTCCTTCACACAGATGGTCGCCAAAACTTTCACATTCATACAATGTTACTACGATACCGGGTTCTTATTTAAGAGATTTGCCAAACAGCACCCTGGCTGTAACTTGCTTTCTTACAGTACATCTGAAATTACCCAATTTTGTTGCCCAATTTGCAAGAAAGAGAAATAAACTGAGAAATTACAAAAGTCTCTGGGGCCTCAAAGCCAATCCAGGCCTGGTTTCCAAGATGGAGTTTGAAGCGTTGCATCCAGACCTAGTTGGCTTGAGAAGATATTTGCTACTTCACCCCAAAACAAGTTAAATTTCTGATGAAATGGTGGGAAATCATCCAAGAGATGTGGGCCACATATCGGGCGAGCGCTTGGCTGGGCCACGGGACAGAAACAAAGCTCCTGCCAATGAAAGCAAAGGTCCTCAATGACCAACCGAGTTCCTGCAACATCTGCTGTTCTCACGTCCGCAGCCCTCAGAACCGTATTCATTAAAAAGAACCATCGGCGAGTTCGAGCTACACGGCGTCACGCTAACGCTTCCCCTCATTCACGAGTGCTTATCGCTGGCCCTTTTGCCAGCTGTTCCCTCTGCATGAAATGTGGTCCAACCACGTCTTTCTGCACAATTGGCCCATTTGCACATCCCGTGGGCACTTCAGAAAAGCATTTCGCAACAATTAAAACAATTAAAAACAATTTTTTTCTAATCATTGGGCCTGAATGAGGCACTAAAATGCTTGAAGAAGGACATCACTCATCAACCCTAAATGGCTCCCGTGGAGGCTTCCCTTAAAAAATAAGGTTGGGCCACGTACAGAAAGGTACGTGCGGAGAAGAAGTAACCATGAATGAAATGAGACCGGATTGTAACACTCCAGTATGGGGGTGTGTTAGCACAGCCTGGGTCGAGCGGGCCATAAGAAAATAACAAGCCCACCACGCAGCAACAGCGCAGACAAGGAGTGTGGAGCCGGTCCGTGATTGGCAGGCGGAGGCTTTGGCGGCCTCAGCTTCAATAGAGCTGAAATGTGGAGCGTCTGAGCCAACGCAAGCACATATGGCGGCAAATACCACGGGCACATTAGCGGCGCGGGCCCCCGTCAACACTCAGACCCTCACTAGCACGGCCCACGCCGCTGGAGGTGTCAGTCCCTTCTTTTAGGACCACCTGCTCCTTTGTTACACCAGCTGGCCGCCACAGTCGCATCCAAAACCACATTTCTGCTTGAAGTTGTGTTTTGCCGTAATTTTTCCCTTCCAGAGGAATAAAGGTTTGTCTTATCTCATCTCACCCTCCCTCACGGCCATGCGTCCCTCTCAACGTCTCTCTGAATAAGTCCCATCACCCGCGCCACGTTGTCCATCTTTACACTCTGTTTGCCATATTTACGAGGAAGGTTTTCACGGCGTAGATGACTGAGACGACACTTATCTTTCACAGACACTCGCAATGAAAAGGTGCCCAACCCATTCCACCTCGTTGCCGCTTCTCCTCTTTTCTCTGTGGTCCTCAGCATTCATCGACTATTCCCTCTGGTTCCTGGTTGTGAAAATCAAATGAAACGAGGCGGACGGCGGCTGGTTTCCTCCCAGTAGGGACAGACGACAAAGACTGAGTGAATCTCTGGGATTTTTTCTTTTTGTTGTTGTCGCTACCACGCTGTAATTACTTGGGGTCGCACGCGTCTGCGTCATTATGTGGCTGACCAATGATGTCCTCCTTAAAAAATACAGATAGTAACACAAGAAATCGCGGTGGAAAAAGCCCATCGCCAGCCAGATTGCAACAGAATACACAGGGTACACAAAAGTACACCAAGGGATTGATGAAGATGGTTCATAATTATACTACAACATTAGTTATCTGCTGACTCAGCAAGTATTGACCTCTTGCTTTGGAGGGAATTCAGGACAGATGTAGCACAATTTTATGAGCTACTTCTTTTGCTTATTCTGAATGAACAAGTACGTCTCCAGACAGAATCCGTAAAAACATCTCACAACCTTGGAATTCTGTGATACAAACGTGCTGGGAACGCCATCATTCTGTGCACAATTTCATTTTTATTTACCAGACTTCATTGCTAACCACTGATCCTGAGATTGATAACCTTGATACGCTGAACACAAGCAGCTGCGAGTAAAATGTAAATTTAATTGATTTTGAACGGACGACGAAGAACTGTCAAAAGTGATTTATAGCCAAATCAAACAGCTTTGAAAAATCCAAAACGGCAAGTTAGCAGCGTGTCCACGCGCCCAGCCTCCGAGCAGTGCCACTGATTGCTGCTGACCCAGATTTTCAGATTGTTCCACAAGTTGTGAGGGACGCCCACAGAGGACGTTACTTTCTTCACCATTTCCAATCAGCCACAAGGACAGCAGGGCCGGCCAATCGGTAGCTTCTATGTCAGCGTAAAAAATACCTCCATTTTGCTCATATCATACTATCACACTTAAGATGTTATACTACACATTAATTGCTGTTCACATTTAATTACAGGGGAGATGGGCTCAGTTTTAGTTTCATAGTTCCATATGCTCGAGACACGATAAACCACCAATGATGCAACCCAGACCTGCTGACCCAGCCCGGCTCAGAGAGGCGGCCTAAAAGGATCGACCTCGCTTAGATGGCACCAACACGCAGTTTGACTCGAGTGGCACCGGTCACGTCATAATGAGACGCAGTCCCGTCCTGATGTCATCCCACATTCCCCGATCTGGCAGCCGGGCCGTATTCAGCCGTTTGCTCTGTTGAAAGTGCCTCATCATCTGCCCCTCAATGGCTCCTTTGTGATATTTCTGCAGCATTCCATATAATCATTCAAAATGAATCACACCAGGATGAGCAAACAAGTCGGGAGTCCAGCGAGCGGCATTTTCTGCCTGTTCCAGCACACTGGGGTGGGAGACACAGCCCTGTCTCGGGCTAATGTTTATCCACAAGTTTAGTTCTAGTCTTAGAGTCTGCATCCAAGTGTACGTACATGTAAACATGAATACGCAAGAGACAAGACATAAAACAATGAGGACGACTGACATGTACTGTGTGTATGACGTTCATACAGACAAGAGGGGGAGAGAGAGAGCAGAGAGAGAGAAACAGAGAGAGAGAGAGAGATGTGTGAAGAGGCCTTTCCATTCTGTGAAATATTCCCAGGACATTCAAACTAACAGCAACAAGCCCAGAGGATTTCTGGACGGGTTGTTTTGCTACGTTTGTCTCCTTCTGTACTGTTTTCAATGCCAGTTCTCCAAACCCTATGGAAATTCATGAAAACCTGGCAGCGACCCCTCTGATGGGACCACAGTTTGCATACATGGTTTGGGGCTGTGTACAACTGGCGTTTTTATCTCCTCCCACCATCACCGCCCCACACTCGCACAGCCGAGCCGCAGCGCTGCTGCTGCCGCTGCTCTTTACAAGTGGTTTATCTCTGGATTCTCTCGAGCGGCGTCGTGATCTAATAGGCAGATCTGGACCTCCCAACACCCACTCACTAAAAATAGCAACGGAGGCATCGGCAGCATGTTAATTTGTTGGAGATAGACAACATCTCCACTGAAGACCAGCAGTCCCTGCGGCATTACGGGACGTGAGTGTGCCCAGCACAGGTTGGATTCCACACCTGAATATGCTACATAGGAGCCTGTTCTGACATCAAATTACTGTGTATATATACAGTACATATAGAGAGAGATATAGATATAAAGTAGGTATAGATATACTGTAGATATGGCTATATACTGTATATACATAGCACACTACATCTCACAAACTGAATATTGACCAGTTATATGCAATGACGCCGTCATCTTTTTGTCTTTGCTTTCAGGCAGGACACCAAATGAAATGGCAGAGATGCTGCCATGATTCGTCTATTGTAATCGAGACTCTCCATCTAAAAAAACTAATAATCACTAACAGATGATTGGAATCCATTATGAAGCCCCGTAACTCCACATTCCAGCCCAGCTGCCCCGCCAATACGCCATGAGGATGCTGCAGCAAGTTTGTTTGTTTGTTTGTTTGGGAACATTACACACTGAAATGAAATGGAATGATGATGTCCTTTTATGTCCTCCTACCAAGGGAGATGAATGCAAGTGGTTTGGATCAAAATATGAAAACGTATCGAACCTTCCACTATGCAACTACATACTGGGGCTGATATTTCACAGTGGCTCCCGCCTATCAAATGCATGACCTGAAGGTTTCCATCCGGTCTGTCTGGTAAGTTCAGTTTCATTACACAATTCCATTGCTGTAAAGACAATAAAAGATTCCTGATTCCTGATTTCTGATCCTGAAGTTGAAGGGAAGCGAAGCAATGCCAAGTGATGGAGACGTCGTTGGTGCCAACTGGCCGATAGCGGCCCGTGTGATTTAACGAGGCGACGACGGTAAGGCCGGACGCTGTTGTTAATCATCCTGCTTGCCACCTGCCATCAGATTGGAAACCTCAGAGCGTGGGCAGACTGATCTGATGCGAAGGCGCCGAGCTGGGCTGGGAATACGCAGAGGGGAGCTCCGCTTCCAGTAAAGCTCTTAATCGAATGCAGGCAGACGGTCCCAGAACCGGACCGAGCCATGCGGAGGAGAACCGCTTCACTTGGTGCTTTCAACACGTGATGACCAGACCGCTGGTGCCATCGCTGATTTGGCACTTTGCTTCTACCATCTTTCTGACAGATTTAGAGGTTTTGGGTCGAGGCAGTCAGCGCAGCGAAAAAAAATATTTGAATTCATCAACATCACTAAAGGAATGATGAATGCCAGAGATAATTCTGGGAATATTGTGATTGCTCCATGCTTGCTCTGCACCCTGGGCCCTGCTGACCCCCTTACCCTAACACAAAAACTATTTTGCTGCAGCTGTAATTATCAAAGGTCTGCGGATAGATTAATCTGAGCCCTGGTGCTCCATTATAAAAATGTGTATCACAGTTTAAATCATAACGCCAAAACTGTCAATTCTAACACGCTGAATGTGATGTCGGCATCGTATGTACATGCGGATAATTTGTGGTTGCGTGTAAGTAGGTGTGATGTGCGGTCGGCGCAGGAGGGCTCTCCGACACAAAAGCACGGCGAGATGGTCTCCTAGCAACCGTGCCCTTCGCAATTATGTGACCCTTGGGTGTGCGCGCATCTCCAAACTGAATACCACACAGACTCGCACGCGCACATCCACACCCACTCGCACACATTTGTCACTCATGGATGAATGTGAAATTATTCCAAGAGCCGCTCCATTTCAGTTGCGCTGGGTAAATAGGGGTCGTTGGCTGGAGCTGCATTATTCAGCGATGTTCGTTAGACCAACTCACAACAGCGGCACAGTTAAAGTTGGATGGCAACGACGTGTTCGACCGTCCTCCTGCTCCAAAGGGAGGGTGGACGGGGTCAAACTGACTGGAGGGACGCGCATGTCCATCGGTATTCTGGTCACATCGCAGACACTTAGATGGGCACGGACACCTGTGGAAAGCCCAACACTCTGGCCTTTGGCTTTTCATAGGTGATGGGTCTTAGACTTGAGAATTGTCTGCTAACTACCATCGATTTTAATTTCCTAGATCGCAAGATCAATATAGTACCTACCTACAGTACCTACCTACCAACCTCATCCACTGGGTAGGAATACGGAAGTACCTGAAGAATACAAGGTTAATTGTTCCATGACCAAGCTCATAAGTCAATCTGCTCGTATCTCAAAACAAGTTTTCTTTATTAAAAATGACTAGGATCATTTCAATCCAATGTCCTCACCAGATGCTTCTCCATGCCTCATCACCCAGTGGATGTTGGCTCTCCTCTTAAAGTTCTCAAACCACCCCCGACGAGCCTTGAATGATTCTTCCAATGTTGAACTTCCTGTTTCTTGGAGATCCCAGTGCTCATATATAGTGTGAGCCGTCACAGATAGTGTGTACCCCTGTTAGCGCCAACTAGCACCACTCCTAACGAGGATTTACGCTCCTGTCCCCGACAAAATATGGACCCAGAGATGGCTCGGGTCTCAAGAAATCAGTGTGTCCACTTGCTCATGCGAGGAGGTATAAGTACAGTCTATCTGCAGCCGTCTGCAGCCATTCCTCCACACACACAGGAGACAGAGGATGAAGATGAACATGGAGCAGAAACATGTCATCTTAGCATCCTTCGCATGGACGTGGAGGCTCAGACCCTCTCCGACCTCTCCGGGCTGGAGGCGTCATGTCTGCCGCAGATGTGCAGGAAGCGACTGATAGGACACGATGCGTCTGAGCGTCCTCACTGCCTCCTGCAGTCACAGTCTCTCTCCTCAGGGTCTGTGTCAAGTGTTCCCTCCTCTCTTCTCACATTCTCCCATTTCACCAACCCCTGGTATTTTTTTCATTTTGAATTTGTTTATTTTCATTTTTTCTTTCTACCTTTAACTTTCCCCTGTATGCTTGGCCTTGAGACCGCTTGTTCAGAACAGCGCCATCTTCAGACCAATCAAAGCAGAACTGTGATCAGTTCTCTGAATGTCAGTCGCCCACAAAGTTTCACGCAAATGGGCCGATACCATAAGGACATGCCAACACAGGTATAAACATGGCCGCCTTGGCAGAGGTAATTAGTATCACTTCCATGAAATGTACAGCTGCTTACACACAGCGATCGATCCACACGGGGAAAATACAAGCATGGATCAATAACGCCTATCAGGGTGACGTCTGTAAGACCACAACCTGACTTTTAATGAGCACAGCTTAGCGTTGTAATAGCGGTGTGATGCTGGAGCGTCCGGCCCGATATGGAAATTGATTTCTGTTCTTCTCCTGTAAATGGAACCTCACGCGCAGGTGTGTGCGTGTGCGTTTGTGAGTGTGTGTGGGTGTGTGTGTGTGTGTGTGTGCTCACTGTATGGCTACTGCCCTCAACATCGACATCAATGGTCCTATGCCAGATTTGTATGATTAGATTTTGACGGATTTGATGTAGTTAATCCCGAGGAAAACAGTTTTGTCTGCATTGAGGCAATCCGCATTTTTGTTTTGAGAGCTGTGGACAGCCGAGGACAACAA
>OMPJ01009179.1:0-19459 GCA_900312935.1 Carapus acus | reverse complement strand
CGATAAAGTTATTTCAAATAGGTGCAGAGGGAGGCGGAGTCAGGGGAACGGGCCTTGTCTAGCACCCCGCCCCATCCATTGGTGGAGGAGAGAAAGGGGGAGGAGCTTGTTGTCCACCTGGCTGGTGTCGATAAAGTTGTTTCGAATGGAGCGTTTTAACGAGCTGCTGGCCGAGGCTGCGTCGCGCTGGGATTTCGCCGGGATTTCCCCTCGTGTGTGTGTGTGTGCGCGTGTGTGTGTGTGTGTGTGTGTGTGTGTGTGTGTGTGTGTGTGTGTGTCTACCTACGGGCGTGCGCCCCCGTGCAAACATGCATTTGCGTGCCTGTGCGCGTGTTTGGCGCTTTCCAACAGCTTCACAAGATTCTGCAACTGGCACTGATCCCGGTGGAGCTCCTGGACAGCGGCTCATCTGTTCTCTTTAGCCTGGAGGATGGCTGGGACATTACCACACAAGTGAGAAAAATCCATAGTGAATTCAATGTGAAGAAGAATAGACAAATATTAGGCCAATACATTGGCAAAGAGAGAGTGATGATTACACTGGTCACCACCGAAAAGTATTTAGATGTAGTATGCTAATTTTGATGTGCTGAATCCTAAAATAACTTCCTGAGCTCAGCTACATATTTATCTGAAGTGTGGAATTCCCATGGTTTGGACAACAAACCATGTCACTGACTGCTACTTCTACGCTTTTGATGTGACCAGATGTTTGGAGGTCCGTCATCTCTGGTCATGTTCTAACTGCGGACTGTGGGTTAATGTCAGCCATCTTCCAGCCTCAGTCTAGGGAGCGGACACTACTTTTAAGAGTGGGCTAAAATTAGCGCTATACAAATTAAATTGACTTGACTTGACTGGGATGAAGAGAATGAACCAAAGCTGCCTCCAGTATCCTGATCTCGAATCAGCACGTTGTCCTGTTGCTCACTATGATGAAATTCTAGTACATGTCTTTTGAGAACGTCCTGACATCAGAGACGAAGATTCCTCCATTTGATCAATATGTCCTATTAGAAAATGATTTTTTTCCCTCCTAAAACCTTTTTGGGATGAGAAATTGCAACAAAATTCAATTGATGATATCAAAAAATATTATCAATTTTGTCAGAGGGTTGGATTTTTCTAAATCAAATTAGCATAAAAACTTGACCTGATTGAGAAAAGTAGATGTCATTTTTGGATTCAGCAGTGCTAAATGGGTCTAGATTAGTTGAAAAAAATAGACAACTTTCAATTTTTGTTTTTTTTAACCCGGTGCTGTCTGTCTGTCCGTCCGTCCGTCCGTCCGTCCGTCCGTCCATCTCCCACCCACCTGTAGTATCTAGTATCTATATCAAATGTAGCTATTGTTTAGTAGTATTAGAGCTTGCATTAGTAGTAGTTGTGGAACTTGTAATAATACCACAAAAACTACTGGTAATACTATAGAGTAGCACTAATAGTAGTCAATAATGATTTGATAAAATTGATTGGATTGAATTGTGGAATTACTCAGGCCAGTGTTAAATGCATCCCAAATTTCATTGAGGCACATTTAGAATGACTGTGAAAGTCATCATTACGCACAAGGTCTTCTCATCTGTTCTGAGCTACATGCATTTCAACTAAACTCAGCGTCTATTTGCTGCACTCAGCATTTTATTCCTTGTTTGCTCCCTAAGCAAATTTCTTCCATGATAAATTGTGAAGTATGCACGTTTGTGCTTAAAGTGTGTGTATTCATCAAATGTGTTTACAGTGTTTTTAAGAGTTTGGGCTGCATTTTAGATGTCTGCATCCGCGCGCCAAGCACGTGTCAGGCCCCAAAGCATTTCACTACATGGGCCTTATTCATACTGCGTCCACATCAGGTCCACACAGTTAAATGGGTTCCACATGTTTTGGCTCTGCCTCTGTCCTCTGATTGTAGACACCCAGCAGACATAATGCTGATCTGTAATCCACTCTCTTTGAATTCTTGTTTTTATGTTGTTTATTCCGAGTTTAAACTTGTGGCCTGCACCCTTCCCTCTTTATTTTGCCTCTCTGTAGCCTAACCCTCTCCTTAAAATGTTATAGCGGGCAGTAATCAGAATGTTTGGGATTCCTATATCACACAGCATTGGTTGTTCTGCTGAATTTCTCTGGAAGGCCGTAAGTGATTGGCTGCTTATTTTACACATACTGTATTTGGGCTTATTACTCGTGTGCAGCAGTGACATGGAGCCCAGGCAAACTGTATGTAGTCAGGTCGGTCTGAATGTGCATTTGTACTCTAGTGTGGATAAAGATTGTTGGTACATTCTTTACGAATCTGATATCTGATTATTTCATGAGCAACAAACACAAAATAATTGCATTATGTTCACAGGAAATTGATATCCTAACATTGTGAAATTCCCTCTGTTGTTTTAAGCCTTTTTTGTGAACATCCCTCACTGCAACATGAGACAAATGCCCATCCACTTAAAAACACAGGGGAAAGCCAATGTGCAAAATTGACAGTACAATTCCTCTCACCATTTTAATCCACCTTTATCAACAAATAGCTTAAATTTTCCAATGTCTGTAAAAAAAAAAAAGAAATATCTTATCTTTGTAGCACTGCCTGCTCTTCGCTTCTACATCTTTGTTTTGTTTGCATTTTTGCTCCTCACAGGTGGTCTCTTTGGTGCAGCTGCTCAGTGATCCATTCTACCGAACATTGGAGGGTTTTCAGGTGCTGCTGGAGAAGGAGTGGCTATCCTTTGGCCATAAGTTCAGCCAGAGAAGTAACCTGAGTCCTAGCAGTCAGGGCAGCGGTTTTACACCCGTCTTCCTTCAGTTCTTAGATTGTGTGCACCAGGTGAGACCTTGAAACCTATAGGGTGCAGTTAGGTATCAGTGCCATTGCCTAGTGATAAAATCCTCCTCACCAACTAAATGACCTCACTGCATTCCTCCAAACAGCCGAGGGAAAAAGGCAAGAAATTCAGCTGTCGTTCTCAATACACTGGTTTAATATTAACGTGTTGCTGTCTACACGCTGAATTTAAATGGTGCATTGCATCAGTGAGTATGCACGGAGGCTGTTGCCCAGATGGTCCATGAAGCCAGGGGTCATCCTCGTGTGTTCCATCGTATTCCTTTCACGTTTCATTGTGTGCTCCCCACTCCCACCCCCAACATGTGGAAAGTCTCAGTTTTGGGGGGGTTGAAGGTCTGCTCTCGGATGAAGGGGCTGGAGGTGGAGGGTTCAGAATGGAGCCTGTGTAGCAGTGAGCCAGAGTTCCCTATTCCCCCTTAAATGCTAACTTTAGAAGAATGTCGTGTCTCCTGGGGTTGCGCGGATCCACTCCCATACACTTACATCAACACATAGTTGTTGCATTTGTCTTTTGAAACTTGCAGTCTTGGCAGCTTGGATATCTTGGCGGGGGTCTTTGGGTCTGGAGAGCTATAAACAGGGTGGGGAGAGGATATTCGAACAAGCGCTGAAAATAGAAGTACCTCATCTCCAAACCAGCTGTTGTTTTTGCCCCTAAGCCCCAGGTGGCCAAAGATATTCACAATATCACTGAGATTTTCACTCAGCTTGCCCATCTCATACCATTGGATTTGAACTGTAGCTAGTTATGTCTGGAAGTGATGAAATCTCAAACCTTAAACCCCAGCCCACCACTCCCACTCTCACCTAGCAAAGGAATGGAACCTTGCTTCAGATGAGATGTTTCCAATACAATCCAGCTGTCACAAGCACTTCACCTCTCTGTGTCTCTGCGTGTCATTGCAGATTGCGGCACAGCATCCTCTGGAATTTGAGTTTAATCAGTATTATTTGAAGTTCCTGGCATATCATCACATCTCTAACCGCTTCAAGAACTTCCTGTTGGACTCAGATTACGAGCGCTTGGAGCATGGTCAGTTGCCACGGAATTTCAGACTCGGGAATTTATCACAGACTTTCATAATGCTCAAATCTGATTGATGTAATAACTGTTTGGTTTTCAAGAGTAGTATGTTTTCCATCCATTTTTCACTTGATGATTTATGTTTTGAATTAATGTGGGCTTTGATTACAGGGTTGTTGACTGATGCCATTTTAGTAACCTAAATTCCTTGTTTTTTGCAGGCTTGTTGTTTGAAGATAAGTGCGACAAACAGGCTCGCAGAGGCATTTGTATCTGGGAGAGCATTAGCAGAATCCACCTGCAGAGTCCCATCTTCTTCAACTACCTGTATAGCCCATCAGAGTGCGAGGTGAGTGCTTACAATCGAGCATCAAATACCATGTCCTGCCTAGAGTCTTCGAATGTAATATTTCGATGAAACAAGAAGATTCTTCTCTCACGTTGTTGTTAACATCACATCACCTTGAGGGCCACAGTATTGCTGCTTTCACTCACCCTACTCTTCTCTGTGGTTTTGATTTGTCATTGCTTTTTCATATTATTGTAAGCTGAAGTTGTTTTCAGTCTCCCCCAAGCCCACCAGCAGTTCCCCTCCGGAAAAAGACTTCTCTTTCCCTGCTCAGTATCACGCCATCGTTTCAGTGTTCATTGCTCTCATTCTGTAAAATTTACTCTCAAGATCAAGTATAACTTCATCTTTCTTTTTTCTGACCATATCCCTTAGGTACATAAATCATAAAGAGGAGTAGAATGACCTTTTGTGCACAGTGCTGGTCTGCTCGCAGCTCCCTGATGGCTGATTACATGAACTCATTCGCCAGATGAATCTTTTCAGAAAATCACAAATCAAAGAAAACACTAACCACATTTTTTTTCATCACCTTAACCACTTACTGTTGGTTGTGGCTGTTTTGGTCATAAGTCAGTGTATAATTGTTATATTTCTAACATATTCATTTGAAATATACATTTTTTGTGCAGATTAGAAGTAGTTTGACTTATTACGATAAGTAGTTCGTCATATTTTGCAGACTTCAAACGTAGTAAAGAATAAGGCAGCTCGTAGAATAGTCCAGGAATTTCCGTCCAGCTCCTGTGATGATGAGTGTAGTGACAACAGTGATGATGAGTGGCTGGCAGAGAAGAACAGAGACAAAGGAGCAGAAGATAATGGAGACACAGTCAAGATACAGAATGCATCTTGAATGTTGAAGGTCCAAGACAATGACTTTGATGGAGACTCACTTCCTTTTCTTGGAGAGTGGAAACTGAATGTGGAGGGAAGAGATCCCATAGATTTCTTCAGACATCTGTTTCCAGCAGATCTAATTGATGATATAGTGTACAATACCAGCTTGATTGCTCTCCAGAAAGGGAGAGAAAATCTGGCAATGACAGATGAAGAAATGCAGATTTCTTTTTAGGGATCAATCTGATCATGGAGTACATTTGGTTCTCTAAGGCATGAATGTACTGGTTTAGTGAGGATGGCCTTTGTCTTGGAATAATTGCAAATGCCATGTCTGTAAACAGATATGAGCAAATCCTGAGATATCCTGAGAACAAGGGTCTGTCTATTTACAACAGAACACAAGTTAATGCAATGTTTCGTGTTGAGTGCTCAGGCACGTTATCCACTGTATTGGACATGTCTGCAACTTTATGAAAAAATCATATTTTTTGGGGGGGAAGAATAAAAATACTCCATAAAAAAACCTTGACCAAGGCTTTCATAGTGCATGTATCAGAGGGTTGATATAGGTATCGTCACACCGTGACTCCACATAATGCTTCGCAGTCTGAGCAAGGTGGAGTTGTTTTTTTATGACCCAAACCACATGGCTGCGCTGTGAACACAGTTTGAAATAACATGCAGAGTGGCAAGTTCAGTTAAGGTAGGATACATGGTGAATGTGATGTTTATGTAACGAAGCACAGCCAAGGACCGTGAGTTTTGGAGGTACACCCCAGGGCAAAAATCAATAGCAAGTGTCTTTCAGTACCAGGGACAGCACATTACAAAGGTCCCCTGAGATCCCCATTAATAAAATGACAGCACTTTTACGAGCTACAATCCAGGAATCACAGCCCAGGAAGGTGTTGTTTAGATCAGCGTGTCTGTTACTGTTTGGCCCATTTGTGAACAAGGACTAAATCATGCTGACAGTGACTTTTCTGTCATAGGTCATACTGAAGCCCTCCGTTAGTATCCCAAGCCTGTCTAAGTGGGACTTCTACACTGATGAGACTCTTTCCACTGGGCCTGGTTACGACTGGAGGATGATGACTGTGAGCGTAGACAGCGCGGAAGAGACGGACTCCTCCTCCGACAGCAAGAGGCGGATCGTATGGCCATGTTACAGCAGCGTTAGCCGAGCACAGCCCGATGCCATCACTAAACTTCTCTCTGTAAATGCTCTCCCCCTCTGAACAGGACATACTGACAGCTCTCTCGTTACAATCTTGAGGTTATGTTTCCACTAAATGCTTGTTGTTGATTCTACAGGACATCAAGAGGCTAGAGGGAGAATTGAATCAAGCACCTGAGAAATGGCAGACCACACTAGAAAAAGTCAGAATCAGCATTCAGGAGGACCTGAAGCAAGAGGGAAACGTATGTCAAAACAGTCTTTGTAGATTTACAGTTAGGTAGCACAACGTTGTGTTGTGGCAGCACCTCACCTTTTGCACTTTGGTACATTGGTAGGGCAGATACATTTATGCACAGTGACGTGCGGTGAGGTTCATGGCTGCTGAGGCACTGACTCCATCACAATCAGATTTAAGAGCGTGTGAACCCAGAGCAGATTATTCATCATGTGATTGGCAGCAGTTCAGGGGTCATGTTTTAAAAGAACTTCATAGTGCAAATCATTGGCTAAATATAACCACTTAATTCATTTTTACTTTCTCTGTCCATGATGACAGTTAAGGCATGGCCTGCCCTGCCTCTAGTGACTGCATGTCACTGTGTAGGTAGTCCATGTTGCTGTGTGATCTACATCTAGTCTTCATCATCTCAGAGAAATACTGTATTTTCCTGGGTATAAGTTACACTTTTTTAATTGTTCGGCCTGGGGTGCGACTTATATTCAAATTTGACTTATTTGTGAAATAATGTCAAATATGTAATTTCACATGTTGCTTGTTGTCATCCTGACAACCACGGGCATTCTACGCATGTGTACCAATATCTGCTACTCCAGTTTCACTAAAATATTCAACACTGCAGTAATTTACAGTAATTACCGTAATTTACATATTCCTGTCTTGAGTGTATCCAAACGACTTGAGAAATACCACCAATATCAGATCATTGTTGTGCGAATCATTTGTACTTTTTCTGTCCCTCATTCACTCTGTGACTGTTGCCTTGTTGTAGCTTTGTAAGGAGTCGATGTCCATCTCGGGACTTATTCCAACATCCAGCATGCAGGCATTGCAGCGTCGCTCCATGCTGCACCTACCAGACAGTGGGCTCGATGAAGACCAAAGACCTGCAACAGCCAATGGGATCAACCGCCGCGCTGCAACACTTTACAACCAGTTCACCCCAAAGAGTGAAGAGAACAGGTGGGTGGTCAATTTGACAAATTCTCAGACAAAGTTGCTGCTACAATGTTCACATTTGATTCACTTTCCACTGCTGCTGAGAGCCTGATTTGGAGGATGACCTGGGGTCTGTGGTATGCTGTGTGTCATGCTATTGAGAAATGTCTGTGCTCTGTGAGCTCTGGCTGTGCTTACACCATGACTTTGAGGCTTAAGTGCAACTTTTTTAGTAAACACACTGTTCAGGCCAGGCTCAGGTGGGCGACCAATTGCCTTGACCGATTCGGTTAAAAGAGAGGGAAGGAGAGAGAGAGCGAGAGAGACGGAGAGAGAGAGAGAGAGAGAGACAGAGACATGCACAGGTGTAGGGATGCACAGCAATAGGAGCAGGCCCCGGATGTTAGGAGGTCTGTCATCACTGGTGGTGTTCTAGCTACCGGCTCATCAAAGTCAGAACTTTTATTGTCATTTATAAGTCAGAAGTTTTACTGCTGGACAGATATCTTGGTTAATGGAACCGAAAATATGTATTGATCCTTAGATATGAAGTAAAAATCATGGACCGGAGACTTCATGTGCTAATTGATATCTAATTCCGGTAATTACATTCACATCACTGAAAATGGTGGCAGTTATAATCATGGCATGAGAAAAAGGAAGAGGAATTTCCATGTTTAAGTGTAACAAAACAATGCAAATACCTAAGAATTGCCTTCATCTGTCATTTTCTAATTATCAATTACATTTGAATATCAATTACATATCAATTACAAACAGTGGTATTAATGATCACGGCATGAGAAGAAGGAGGAGGAATTTCAATGTTTAAGTGTTACAAAACAATGCCAATTCTTAACAATTGCCTTTATCTGTCAAATCAGTTTGTTTGAATCGGAACACAGTGTTCTCTGCACAAACTGCTGCAGTCACACATATGGAAAGGAGAGAAGTGTAACGCAGACCATCACAGTGGGCTTTCCTTACAATGGCTCTGGCTTTGGGGGGAATTTAGGACCAGAACAAAGTATTATTTAAACAAGGTGTCGAGTTGACTCCAAAGTAACAATTACACCCTCGCTTGTCACCCCAAAGCTTAACATTGTGCAGAAGTCTTGGTGTATTAAGAGGCCTTTTGCCATGTTGTTTTCAAGGTCCTTCGAAGGGATTTTGTACAAGCGTGGAGCACTGCTAAAAGGATGGAAGCCTCGCTGGTTTGTATTGGACATAACAAAACACCAGGTTGGTACATCACTATGGGTTTGAGCAACAAGTGTTTGTCCAAGCAACAAATGTTTGTCCAAGTGTGGAGATAAAGCCTGTGTCTCCACAGCTGAGGTATTATGACACTGGGGAGGACACCAATTGCAAAGGCCATGTTGATCTGGCAGAGGTGGAATCTGTGGTGATCGCCGCTCCTACGCTAGGTGCTCCCAAACACATCAGCGAAAAGGCCTTTTTTGATGTGAGTTTGTGCGATTGCTACTATGGTTTTATAATAAAGACAGTCGATAATACAATAGTGCTGCTCACAGACTTTCATGCCATATGTGTTAACACAAAATCATGGAAAATAACAGTGACAAGGACATGCACAAAATCACAGAGATGTGTTTTTTAGTGGCCAGTAAATGCGCCTTCCACGAAGCAGGATCAGGGTAATGTGAGCCTCTGGCACTGTAGCACCACCCACAGGTTGATACCTGACCCCTGCAGATCAAAAGCAACTTCAGAGAGAAGTTGCAGGAGGATGAATGATGTGTTGATACCTCATGGTCATAGCTGTGCAGTTGTCCCTCATGCAAACTGAAGAAAAATACCAATCAAAGTCTCGTCAAATCAAAGTAATGCCCCTAGTTTGAAGAGGGATACTCTGCTTTATTCATATTTTGTCGCCAAGTACAAAAGAAGTTTGTAGCCTGCAATTCCTTCCTCCTCCTCCCTCCTGAGAAAGTGAGACACAACTGGCACTTATAATTTAACTTTACCCCTGTTGGTAATTGTTGCAAGCATTTTGTTTATTTTCCACCTCTGTTTCCACCTTGCCCCTGACAGCTGAAGACCAGCAAACGGGTTTACAACTTTTGCGCCTCCGATGCACCGAGTGCCCAGCTGTGGATGGACAAAATTCAAAACTGCATTTCGGATGCATGAACTGATCCTCACGCCAACTGCTGACGTTTGTGTCTTGTCACAGACATCAAGGATCACATTAGTCAACACTTGAGTCAATGATATGTTGCGGCAGTGATGAGCAGCTGATGGTAAAGAATGTCTCTGCCTCTATTCCTGTTGTCATGAGGTGGGTTAAGAGTTGGAATATGAGCTGCGCTGTCAGCCCTCACTTCTTTGCTCAGTCTACAAGGAAACAAGGATAAGCTGACATTTGAACTGCACTCCCTTGCTGCAGATCAAGGCCGTATCACTGGTCATTCACCACTGTGGGCACAATCCTAGCATTCAGCAGGTAGTTCATGAAATTCTTTCTATTCGATATTTTAGAAAGAGGAAAAATGATTGCTGCTTACTATAAACTGCCAAAAACTCTATGATGCACAGTATGCAATTTATTTGCACTTCTCTGAATGAAGTATGCACTCCTCAATTCTTATCCAATCCAGATTTTCTAACGGATGCAGACATCACAGCTTTTGGTAACATTTAGTGATGTACATAGGACATTTCCTTGAAACAGATAAATAAAGAAAACGTTTGCACAATTAACTTCAAAAAAGTTACCTGACATTTTTCTATTTAAAAAAAAAGTAACACTATTTTTTTGTCAAGTTTTGACATAACATGTTTTTCTCATGTAAATTATTATTTTGGATTAAAATTGTAATTGTTAATGTTTGGAGGCTACCTGTTTTTTTGTAAATAGCTGTGAAACCTCTCATTTTATTAATGTAAACTTTTCTAACTGTGATGTTATTGTGCCCACACATCTTTTTTTAAGTTGTTGATGTGGCAACTACAACAGTGCCCTGTTGTTTATTTTCGATGAACCGTTTCCAGACTGTCCATTCAGCTCTTATCTTTTAAAGGGCTTTTAAACACATATCCCAATATACTGCATTTTTTTCTGTGCATTTACACTGTTGGCTTATAGCACACAATTTGAGGTTTTCCCACTGTATCTCTGTACTATGTATTGCAGGGACACTCATGTTTTTGGAAATAAATCAATTATTCCTGAACCATTTTTATATTATGCATGTAGTTGTCAAGATATTCAATGATGCTTATTGAAGATCGACATTAATCCTGCTATGCACATGTACAACAATGCTTTCTTAACACTGACTGATGATGACTTAAGTGCAAAATGCAGTCCCACAAAGGTCCCCCCTCATTTTTAGATTATTTGTGAAATCTGGCTGTTAAAGTAGTTGTCTCTGAGAAGAGAACAAACACTGGGCAGAGGTTTTCACTAGATGTCCATTTCCTTTCCAAGCTAGTCAATACCAGCTCAGAGCAGCAGGTGCAAAGCAACATCTGGGCAGCCAGCTCCATATTTAGCCTGTTTCTTTAGGGATGGAGATTAAGAGTTCTGCCGGCAAACATAATGACAGAACGGAAGTTATTTCCACCAGGACCTCATGGAATGGCATGTTTGGAATCATGGGGCCTTACTCAACCCTAAATCATGTGATTGTTTTTGTCCAGACTTCAGTTAAAAAAAAAGTGAAGCGGAGACTCCAGTTGGGCACATTTCTGTGAGAGATGACAAACAGAGGACAAAAACAAAAGAAATGAAAGCAAAGACTTTCATGTCTTAAGTTTTGACTCAAGGCCAGATGCAACAATGCAAACTAAATAATAGCAAAACTGGGAATATTGCAAACTTCTGGAAAGTATTTTTCAGCATTTGTTGTGATATGAAACATTGAGGGTTATTTGATGCACCATCTTTTGTGATCTGAGAGACATGATGCAAAGCAGAACCAACAAACGCTTTGCAGATAGAATGACATAACAGCCGACGTCTGGAATTCATGCAACATATGAAAGCAAAAGCTCGACCTAGGCCACACAGGTGACATGAAAGGTACTTAGGACATTTGAGGCCACTCCTACATACGAGTGACACAAGCAAAAATGTCAAACTGTGGTTAAAGTGTAAAGGTTGTTCCACCCTGCACGTTCCTTTGTTACGCGGACTCCTTACATGTTTGCCCGTGGATGATTCTTGCTCCCGTCACTAACACGAGCTTGTATTTTCCTGAAGAGCAGCTCTGTTCTGGCTTTTGTGTGCCCCAATTGTGCAGAACTTGGCACCAAGTTTCTGTGGACATTTGCTTGGTCTTTGCGGTCTTTGTCATCTAAATAGCTGCTCTAACACGTTAAGACCAATCGGGCGTTCTCTCTCAAAGAAAGAAAAAAACTTCCACTACATGTTCGAGTTGTTTTTGGATCCTGCGCTTTGAGTGGTCACTCCCAGCTGCAGCAAATATGTCTTAGAGGAAACAGTATTGGCTAATTGATTGATCCACATGCTCAAATACCCTGATGCGATGGTTACATAACTCATTTATTCAGTTCTACTTCCAAATTCCTGTTGTCCACGAAGCAATGTCCCATTGCAGGGTACAGGAAGCACGCAAAGCTCACATGTTCTCCCAGTGCATCAAGCAACTGAGCAGTGAAACACACTGTCACATTGTATTAATGTCTTTGCAATGAAATGATGCAGGTGATGATTCCAGGTGATGGAGCCTGGAAGCAAAAGGTCAAAAATTATTCTTGGCAACAATCAAAGGTGAGCCAGAGAGAGGTGGTTTGACACCAAATGAATTGTAATTGTGTAAGAAAATGCGAGTCAAACTCCCTGTGACTTCTCTTGGTCATGAGTGTTGGACTGTCTGAGACAATATCAGTGTTGTGGGCTTGAGTTATCTGATTTGGATACACCATGCAAATTTTTGGATTCACTGACTTCCCTCCGGCCACACTTATCTTCTTGCCTGGTTTCCTTGCGTGTTGACTAATTTCTTTCCCAATTCCATCATCCGGTTCCACCCTGCAAAACCCTCAGCACATTGCGATCGTGGTAAGCAATTAGGAAATGTAAGAAGCAAGATCCCGTCTTCTTAAGGTAGAAAAACATGATTTCAGAGTCATGAGAGATGCTCATGGGAGGTGACTCGACACCCACTCAACCGTGTCAAACAAAAAGGGGCAGTGAGGTCACCGTGGGAAGACAGTTTAGCCACAACACAGGCATCTGTCTGACATTTTTTCACCATCAGACAATCCCCAAGAATGTTCCCAAGTCTGTTTTGATGAGGATATTTAAGACAGGAATGACACGAATTGGTTACAGGCATTAAGGTACTTTTTGGACACATGGTGAGACAGCGTAGAGAGCTCCTTATTTTTGGAATGCTGGGGCTTGTGCAATTTGGCCACGGAGATAAAAAAAAAATCTCGTTTCTGAGAATAGAATCTCTCGTAAGAACCACATGTCCTACACATCCAGGGATATAAATACATATTTGGGAGGAATACAGAAATTCGATCCTAATGCACCAAAAATTTCAAACTTTTGGGACTGGCAAACGTCTTAGTCCCCAATCAAACACACCCACGTTCCTCCCAGTGCACTTTTTGTGTGCAGCCATTCTTGCACAGTGTAGTCAACATCTTAACCAAGTCGGCATCATCCATTTTCATCTGGCAAGGAAGGATTACATCAATGTATGGCACAGATCACTCAATAAATAAAGCAGCAGTGTGCCAAACCTAACATTAATGAGCAAATGCCCGACTGAGTGTAAAGAATGCAATGTGCAAGAGGATGATTCTGTAAATCTGTATTTGTAATTCAAGATACTAAACATTCAAATCACATTCAAATATCAACACTTGTGATTCACATGTGATTTGAAACTAGTCCATGCCCAGAAAAGTAGATGCCACCTGTATAGTTGGATTGTTTTTGTTAGTGAGGGAGGATTGTTGTATTTGAAAGGGGTAGCCAGCCTGTCTCCCTCTGAACTGATATGTCCAGCAGCTGTATGAAAAGAGGTTCATGTTAATCGTAGCTGTCAGCTCTGAGAATGAATGCAGGTTCTTATCTGTTTATCTGCCAGGACACGGTGAACTTCGGATGGACAGTTTCTTCCTGACCTCAGTGATTCCTTCCCCTGCGAAAACTGAGGAGCTTTTTTTTTTTATTTTTTTGCTATTCAACTCAAAGCTACAAGGATAGAGGAGGTGACATGGATGTGCAGAGATATAACATATTGTGTGGTAATGATGACCTCTGCTGGTCAGAACTGGTGACCGTAAGTGGAGGAGAAAATAGAATTTACGACGTAAAGAGTAGTTAGCTGTCAGGAGGACTTACAGGATGATAGTGAGTATTGAGTAGAAACAGTGGCTCTGTGTAAGACACAGGAGGCTGAGGTGGAAGTGCCAGAGATTAAAATACTGAGATTTTCTACAGGTGCGGCCAGGTTTAGAAATGAGATCAGAGGACCAACTAAGATGGAGTGATATTGGGAGACGGTCAGAGAGGCAGGATTGAGATGGTTTGTTCATATGCAGAGGAGAGATAGTGGATATACTGGACAGAGGATGTTGAAGATGGAGCTGACTGGTAGAAAGAAAAGAGGAAGACCACAGAGAACGTTCATGAATGTAGTTCAAGAGTGTAGTTGGTGGGTCATGGAGGATATCAAGGATAGAGTGACATTGAGTATAAATCCAAAGTGAAGAGGGAAGACACCATACATGTTGGACAGATAGGTGTGTTGAGAGGCAGAAAAAACTAAATGTTGCAAACTTTCTCCACCAAAGTAGAAATGGCGACACTCAACTAAAGATGCCAGCGAAAAAGTCTCCTGAGAGTGATGAAACTACCGGTAACTTAAAACTAGGGATGTCCGATATTGGCTTTTTTGCCGATATCCGATATGCCGATATTGTCCAACTCTCAATGTACAGATACCGATATCAGTCGATACCGATACGTGCGCCGGTAAACGCTTCAGGGGGCACTATTTCGGTGTAACGCAAGCATTATTTTATTTTTATCGGTTTTTATTTTATCGGTTTTAAAGCCAAAAAATCTGATACCGATATTACATTTTTATGCTAATACCGGTCCGATAATATCGGTGGATCGATATTATCGGTTATCTCTACTTAAAACTAACCTAACTAAAAAGCTAACCTTGCTTCTATTGGCATTTAGATCAGCTCACATGCACATCATGGCTTGACATGACAGAAACTCTCCATAAATTCACCAGGCACCACCAGAAGAAATTTGGATATGACTGATCTCCAGATATCCTCCTCATCACTCATCATCCCTGCATGCTGTGTCCCCTCTGCAAATCGTGTACTATGTGAAAAATGGCAAGGGAACATTGTGGGCATAGAGACAATTAAGCACGCGATGAGGGTCCATAACAGATAAAGTTCTTTATATCTAAGAGAGGGCACACAAAAGTAGTAAGCTTCGTCGATTTATACAGATATAGCGCAAACATGACAACGCATGGACATAAAAAGACAGAGGACACAGGAAAAGCATTGACAGCATGTGCAATTCATCACTATGGTGACAAAATTAGAATTGTGTTATAGAGAAAAACGACTTCTTCAGATGCCCACGTGGGACAGCCAGACAGGAGGTCTCAGAAGCATTAGATGTCACCACAAAGGCATCAGATACCACCACAGTAGATTCCTGGTGTGAGGTTGTATTGATAATGTTTGTTGTGTTTTCAGTTTTACTGAAGCAAATACAATCCTCTGAGCACTACTGTCTGATTTCTTAAAGTAATTTCTATTCTTGTCACTTTTCGACTTGGCCTTAGTGAAATGTTGCATTACTTTTCCAGCAGATGTCCTATGAGCTGACAATTGTCACCACGAAGGCTCCATAATGTTCCATGTGAAGCACACGGTCAATCATACGTAATCTATAAACGCAGCACCACATTCTAAGATGGATGTTGTGGTTTGATTGGTCTGACATCATCATCTGTCAACACCAGGCAGCTGTAAAATCAGGTTACATAAACGCACCAAGTTCCGAGTCAAGATTTACACACATGCCACATCTGTTGGAAATCAATCTTCCATGTAACACAAATGAGAACATATGTTCATTATCAGTACATCCAGTGCAGTAGTTGCTGATATGAATCTTTGATGTTTAGTCTTAACAGAGCTGTTTCACAGAACTCTGAATATTGTTTCTTAGCAGGGTAAACTTGAAGAATCTGGACCACTTTTAGAGAAACTTTTGCCCTACTGTAGCAGACATGAATAAAAGATATATTTCCTAATCAGATGTTCACGATGCTTAAGTTGTCCAACACATTGTCCATCTGTCTACTGAGGCCCTGTTAGAGGATTTGAGCAATAAGAATAACAACCAGATGAGAATTATTTCCTGGAAGACACAACAACAGAGACAGTTACACATGTCAAAAAAAGAGATCAAATCCAGTTTAAGTCAATATGTAAACCTATTGTAAAATTTCATGCGAACCCCAAAATACAAGTGAAATCAGTATGTCAACATGGCCCGATTTTGATACTCTTGATCTGTCTTTTCAGGTGTACACGTGGTCGTAGAGCTGATCAGAAGATATCAACACTAATTTGTTGTTGACAAGTAACTGTGCCCTTAAATGAAAAATATATCACGTCTTTACTATGACAGTATTATGACGTACATTCTTGTAGTTTATCAGGAGTAAAGGATTATGCAGTTCCTTCACTTGGGACACGTCAGCGTTTCTTGACAAACTGATAATTTATTTAGTGTGTATCTAGTCGGGGCACAGCTGCCATTACCTAACCAGTAACGTAATCCACGTGCATTTTGGGAGATGTAGTTTATAGGTCAAAGCAGGTTAAACTGAAGGAGAAACTCCTTTTGACTTTATCTATATTTCCTCATCAACACTTTCACAGTAAAAATGGCATCATTTAATCCTTGGCTCTGCCTTCATACTCTCTCTAGTGACAGTGGTCATCTTACACATCACCATTTGTTGCTACCTTGCTACACTCTTTCCTGGCACTACTTTACAATCTCTGACCTCTTTAAGGCTACATCCTCTGCACAGGATGTAATCTCCTTGTGTGCACCTTCCTCCACACTTAAAGGTAACCCTATGCTCACCCCACCTCGACCTCTTCCTCATATCAGCTAGTTCTCTCCCTTTAGCAATCATTGTCCCTAAATTCATTGTCGCTAGCCTAACTGCCATACTCTCACCAAGCCCTTCCTGTTGCTTCCTGCAAACTCCCCTCCTCCTCGATCTTCAGAGCCAGGAGCTCTAACCTGTATGCTTAGGGAAAACACTTTTCCAGAATCCCCCCTCAGAGAAAATTCTAAGTTTTGATAACTTAAAAGACAGTTATGAAACTGTGTTATGTCACTGAGAATACACTGAATGTTAGGACTTATGATTGATACATTCAAAGTCACAATACTTGGTATCCAGTGCTTTCTCATTCACACTGCCATTGAAGTATTTAGATTGTTCCAATATTCTCTGTTCTTGTTTAGTTCTCTATCATGTTTATTTCTGTATCATTCGTTGAGCAGCTGGGGCTTCCCATTTCCTGGATCTGTAGGTCAATCAAACATCAACGCACCTAATATCTGTATATTGAATGTAGTATCTAGAAGTATAGAGATGTGGTGCTGTGGTTAATCCAAATCCCCCCTATTTTGGCCACCACACTAAGGAACAAAGCTTTACTGTCATGTCAAGTGTCACTTGATAAAACTGCCAAAAGTATTTTTTCAGAAAGGTATTGTGTCGATGATAAGCACAAAACATTTGTTTCCTCAACAAGGAATCAGTAACAAGAGGACTTGATTTCAGATCCCTCTAGGGAAATCAGAAAATCTATAAAACAACAAGTTTTATGTCAAATCAATCATTGTCTTCCTTCAGTTTTTAAAGCTTTTGTCTTGATAGAGATCTCATCGTGGATCACTCCTCGTATGCCTGAATGGTTTGAGGAAAAAATTACTGTTGGTGCAGCCAAGTAGTAGCGAAAAGAATCTAAGCCCACATGCGCCTCCCTCCATAAGGTGAGTACTGCCTGCCTCAGCTGGTGGCTTTCGCTGCTATTTGTGATTGATCAGCGAGACGAAAGCGTTGCACATACATGCATATCGTACATCAGCTTGGATATGTTATGCCAGGGTGTAAAATAAGCGTTGAGACATTGCATTGGTGACTGACAGCGGAACAGCAATGCGCTGACTAGAAACACCTGTAGGTATGGAGGGACGATGGAAGGTGAGGCAACAGCATACCTTGTATTTGAACAAGATGTGTGAAAATGAAAAACTAATAAGTGTTAGATTAGTGCTCAAATATCAACACTGGATTTATTAATCTTTAGGGTTTTTGTTTTTTTTGCTTGATAAATGAGGACCTCCCCTTACTGTACATCACTAGTTCCAGGTAAGTGTAGTGCAGTGAGTGTGACCCACATTATTACACAGGTATTACATTACATTCACATGTAATGGATAGGTATTCTTCTGGAGGGTATGAAAGTTCTTGCAGCAATGCCTTACAAAACATGGCTACAAAAATAAACGTGATGGTAGCATAACAAATAAGCTTACAAATTACACGAGTACTGTTTGCCACTTAATGATTTAAGCAGATAGAGGGTGCTAAGTACCAGTTAATGTAATCCCTGATACCCTGGAAAACGATTAACGTCAGTGATGTGATATGGTGAGCAGGCCTCACATGACAGCAAAATAATGTACTCATTAATTTCACAATCTCTTCATGGCAACAAGTTAAAGAAATCATCTACCAAAGTTCTGCGACTTATTATGCTTGAAAAAAGGTCATCCATTCATTTTCTCAACCTCATCACTTCTCAAAGGGCAAAGGAGGGGGCCAGACCCAAGATCTGTCTTCAGTTCATCACATGGCAAATATACAGGCCTGTTGCAATTGCAAAAAAGAAACATTATAGGCGACTGCCTTGGGGCCCAAGTTGGTGGGGCATTCTCAGCGACAATGGCTGTAGTAACACGGAGATGAACGTTCAACTTTCAGTACAATACGATTGACCCATTAATGACGGGAGACCTAACAGGACTATCAGGACAGGATGACGTTAGCATAATTCTATAGTGAGGCTGATTAATGTGTTGCTACAAACGCGAGCAGACATTGGAGTACGGTAATCGACACCGAGGGAACCTCCTGTCGTTAATGTTTAAACCCGAGCCGCTGCTCCCAGATGACGTGAACCATCATCTAACCAGTTTAAGTTGTTAAAAAAGAACACGACGTCTCTGTTGATGCCACTCATGCAACTACTACCCTAAGTCGATGATAAATTCCAACAGATCCTTAACTGAGGGACGGGCTATCCGCCATCTTGTGTCTGTGTTTGGCTTATACTATGGCTCTGGCTGGTTTGTTTACAACTGCGTTAGTTTAATGACTATCGTGCTTTCATTGGATAGTCAAAACCACAACAAAATCTACGTCAACTTTTATTTTGGTCTCTTTTTTTCCTCCTCTTTTTCCAAATAACGGAAATCCATCTGTAGACTTGAATGCTTTAATCTCTGAATTAACAGCATAAGAAATAGATCCGTTCCAGAACCACCTGCCCATTTGACACGTTTAATTACATTTACAGTGAGAAGCTGCTGGATTTGTGCAGGAATTTAAGCATTGCCTTGCGTCCAGTCCTGGCGCTCCCTGTGTCAGTGGCTTCAGGCGAGAGGGACTTTGCAGCTTTGAAGTGGATTAAAAGTTACATGAGGTCCACCATGGGCCAAGAAAGGCTAACAGGACTGGCACTTACTGAAATTGAGCATGATGTTCGCAAGTCTTTGGACATGGAAGACATTGTGGTTGCCTTTGCTGAAGCAAAGATGTGCAATCTACAGTTTCGTTCAATTCGCACAGGATGGATTCCCACTAAAGGGGAATTTTTCCTTGCCACCGTCGCCTAGTGCTTGCTAATGGAGGATATGTGTTGGGTCTCTGTCTGTAACTTTATCTTTATATATA
>OMPJ01009173.1:38028-48028 GCA_900312935.1 Carapus acus | reverse complement strand
CACATTCTCACAGAGTCGACACTCCAGGAGCAGTTTTTCTATCCGATGTCATGCTTTAAAACACTTTGGGCACTCTTGGGAAGTGGGATTAGGCCTCAAGAACGGAACATTCTGGTCCTTAGAACACAAAGGGGTCGATCTGAGCTATTGAGCTGTTACAAGTGAAAATCTAAGCTTACATGTGTTTATAAAGCAGGGGCGGGCAAACATAAAGGCTAAGGAGCCACATTGACTTTTAAATTTTAGCAAAGAGGCCACATCAGCAAATGGTGCCAAAATGTCAAACAGAAACTGAGAAAAGCATCAGGGTATCACATTATTCACCTTTCAATCAGACTAGTTTTGTTTTT
Source organism: Carapus acus (assembly GCA_900312935.1). Classification (NCBI taxonomy): domain Eukaryota; kingdom Metazoa; phylum Chordata; class Actinopteri; order Ophidiiformes; family Carapidae; genus Carapus; species Carapus acus. The sequence goes on along the minus strand of OMPJ01009173.1, from coordinate 47,678 downwards.
CAGCATCAGTGCATCAAGTCTGATGTTAGTTTTGTCGTGGTAGTTTTTGTTTTTTGTTTTGAACGCATTCACAATTGTGAACTCTGCACCATCTTTTGTGGGCCGGACTAAGAGGACCACTGGGCCTAATGAGGCCCAAGGGCCGTAGTTTGCCCAGCTTGGCCACAGAGGCCCAGTTCAATAGCCTCATATTATCTGCATGTCAAGGAGAGATGTCCGATAATATCGGCCCACGGAATTATCGGCCCGATAATAGCATAAAAATGTAATATCGGTATCGGAATTTTTTTTTTTGCTTTAAAACCGATAAAATAATGCTTGCGTTACACCGAAACAGTGCCTATGCGCTCCTGAAGCGTTTACCGGCGCACAGATGATGACCTCATCAAGCTGCGTCATGAAGCGTATAAACAAGCGTGGACGGCTGTAGTAACAAACTTGCTCGCTCGGTGTCAACGTTATGTTTGTGGTTTGTTATTATTTTCAAGTGTCTCCTTCGGACGTTGTCGGTATCGGACTTTGAGAGTTGGACGATATCGGCAAATCGGATATCGGCAAAAAAGCCAATATCGGACATCCCTGATGTCAAGTCAAGTCAATTTAATTTGTGTAGCGCCAAATCATGTCTAGTATATATATTTATTAGTATATCTGTGTATGTATGGAAAATAGCACAGATATACATATATAAAAATTAGATTAAGATGAACACATTTAGATGAACTGTAACTACAGATCAAGGCACAAGTTCCGTGTTCAATTCATTCTATAAAGGAATCTATAGAACAATGAAAAACACCGTTCAACACTGATTTCTGAAACAACACTCCTGACCTGTTCCTCTGTTTTGTGCTCTCCTGTGGTGAGCAGACACCACGGTGGTCATCATCGTGTCGGTGAGTCTGGCTGTGCTGGTCTGTGCCATTATTCCCTTTTTACTCTATGGCCGCTGGCGGAGTGGTAAAGGTAAAGGGTCACGCACAAACGCACACACACATACACACACGCACGCACGCACTAACGCATAACTAAAGCAAAGACATCTACATGTGGACTGAAAGTCGCTTCTGTTCGTTCCAGATGGTCAGAAAGGTTCTAGGTCAAGCAAGGAGGTGAGCAAATTCAGTGTTATAGTGCAAATGACAGGATGAATTTTACTTCTTTCATTTGATATTTTTGTCTTTCCGTGGCACATGATTATGTGCGTGTTTGATTTTGTGAGGAGGCATGATTGTCAAAAATCTGAATTTTGTTACAGAGTGAATTCGATGAGTATGAAAATGTCTCGCCCACCCCGGAAAATGTAGCGCCGCTGTCCTCAGTGCCACTTGAAGACCTGGAATCCAATGCAGCGGATCATGCTGATTATGCTGCGGTCTATCAGGCGCTTGATCCAAAAACTCTGGACTAAACAACATCATGCTTTGAGTGACTATTAAGTAAAACCAGCGAATTGCATTCCAATGTGCTTTTGAAACAGACCAGGAATACACAGCTGAGTACTTTACTGACCTTTTTCTCTCAACTGATCAATTTATATATAGAGAGAGGTGGAGAGGAATGATCAGCTGTGCCGGTCCCTAAAGGGAGCAGCTGAGGGATGACAACGTAGTGAGTCAGAGGGCTTTGGAGGACTGGAGAGACACTTTTTGTGCAGTTACAAAGCCACAATGTCGGTGACACTACCAGACCAAGTCTGCATCTCACAATCTGTTTAATGTTGAAATAGTTTTAAAGTAGAAGTTGAAGCAATACTGCACAATTATCAGTCCTGTTTTGCATTTTGCTTATTTTTCCAAGATAAGTAATTCAGTCATGTTGTAAGATAAATTGAGGTAAACATTTTGAATGAGAGTTTACAGTTGACACACCTGCAGCGAATGACAAGCATAGACACTGTCCATGAAAAAGTTTTTGTTTTGTTGTAAGGGGCTGATAAAAAAAAAAGAAGAAGAAAAATCACATACGGTAAATTAGCAGCAACAGTTACAAATAAAAATTTAGAAATTGAGGAGTACAACAATTAATATGTATCGATAACAACCCTATATCACTTGTTTGAAAATGAATAAATGACTGGCAAAACGAACAATTCCATCTCAAGTCAGAGACACAAACTCGCTGTAATGCTAAATGACCTGCAGAGGGCGTTACACACACGGAATCTCTGCCCCTGAGGAATTTTTGTCCGACAATTCCACGCACCTTTTACAACCTCACAAAAATAAAAGATTTGATGAATCGAGAGCAAAATGTCCCGCTTGTGTCCACCTAAAGGAGATGTCCTCCTCAAGACCCCAGACTCCACAGGGTCATACGTCATTTCGCTCACTGCTTAGATTATATGTGTGGTGTGTGTGATCGCACGTGTTCAGGATGTCCGGATTTCCCTGCCACACGTGAAAGTACAGTCTCATGCAGCATCTGTATGATTTCTCGATGCCGCCCACCCTTTCCTCTACCAGTAACAAGCAATGCAAAGACGTTTGAGTCCAACCACGTCTGTACATTGTGTGTTTGCGATTACATTCGCAGACAAAGGCTGGAGGAGGGTCACTCTGCCACTTTCCTCTTCGATGAAAATGAAATTATTTCCCCTCCTTTTCTACTGTCTGCTCTGTGGTAAGTACCTCGGGAAAACATCAAACAATTTCTTCGACTGTCTGGTTAAAATAATACAGATTTCTCATCTGAATTGCAGTTTTGTGGACAGTTGAGTCAGATATTAGCGTGAAGGGAACCGAGTCTGGACAGGTGTCCTTCAAATGCTCACACAGGTGGGCCAGCAACAACAGGAAGTACCTCTGCAAGGAGCCCTGCTCAAATGCCTTTGACGTGCTGGCTTGGGTGAATCCTGGAAGACGATCCAAAGTGGGAAGGATAACTTTGGTGGACTCTGACGATGGAACGTTCACAGCAACCTTCTCTCAGCTGCGCCTGTCTGACTCGGGGACTTACTGGTGTGGAGTGCAGCGGTCTGTCATGGACACATACACTAAAGTTATTCTTTCTGTGAAGCAAGGTCTGAGAAAAGTTCCGTCTATCGCAGTTGGTTGGTCACCTTGTGGACATATATCCTCTGATTATTCTCTTCCTCCTTCATCCTTCCCCCTGTAGTCCCCATTGAGGTGACAACTGTAATTCACTTTTCTTCTTCGTGGACGTACAACAATGTATCCACCACAGCAGAAGCAAATATCCAAACAAACAGCACCATGAACGCTTCCACAGGTATGAGAAAAAGAGGAAAATGTCAACGGATGCCTACTGTTAAAGTTAAGTTCATGCAACTGACAAACTATTCAATGTCTCGCAGCTTCATCGTGGTCTTATACCAGTATGGAGAACCGCCGCCCAGGTGAGGCACCACCCGAGAAAATCTCCCCAAGATTGTACACCAGTTTAACGCAAAAACTAAGCTAGTTGTTTGTGCTCAGACTGTAGGGCTGTTGTCTGTCCTTTTTCGCAGGCTTGGTGCTGTACGCAACTGTCGCTGGCGTTGTTATTGCTGTGGTATTGGTTGTTTTGAACCTCGTTACTCTGCTGATCCGCTGCAAGAGGCGGTGGAGAAAGTCGAAACCACATCCACCAAGTAAGAAAACAGTTGAAAAAGAGGTAAGAGAGTGTTGGGGACAGGTGGAGAAAACCAGAACAGAAAAGTCTCTTTGCAGCAGCACTGTTGTTCCAGCACTTCTACCTCATGTTTTCTCCTCAGTATAGTAATCGTACGAGATTTCAGAGATATCTGTCAATGTTGACGGACTAGCCAGCAAATTTGAAGACAGTTTTTTTTCTCACATCATAAAAACACAAGTGATAACGCAGATTGACATATAGTATTGTTATTGCGCTGTGGCCACTGGTTGGAAACGGAAAGCTCACAGTGTCCTTGAATGCTCTTGAGTGTGAACGTGAACCACTACTTCCTGCCAAACTGGGCAACCCGCAATCCAGCAGAATGGTCAAATACACAGAGGCAGATTCCGCGTGTGAAATTATAGAGAAAATCAAAACGAAAAATGGTGAAGTTCCCCAGTAATTCATTGATGTCCACTGCAAACAGGACTGGCGGGATGAGGACGCCGCGGTGAAGAGGAAAGCCTGTGCTAACCTCTGTCCAGTCTATGACAGCGTTTGCCCCGATGAGGAAACACCAGCATCCACATCTGCAGCCACCAGCTCAACACCTCACCCCTATGAGAACTGCACGGACTTTGCAAAAGCTCCTCGCTTAGCGACTGGCTCCAATGTCGGTGTCTACGTGAATGAAATTTCGTTGAAATTCAGATTGACTGACGATTGCTCACGCGGACGCAGCCAAAGTAGCTTCACAAGCCGCATGGAGGCCTCTTGGTTGAGGCTTTTAGGTGATCTGGGCTGATTTAGGCACAGACTGTCTGAGGTCATCCATACCTCTGGTCTTAACATTGCAATTTAATATTAACTGTCGAATGATTAAAAAAAAAAAAAAAAAAAAAAAAGATAGACATTTGTGGGTGCTTTGCACTAACCTAGGTTATTGTATTATCTGAGAATTTTCCTGGGTAATATGAAAATTTGGCAAAAGACTGCGCAAAGCTACAAAAGAGAACAAAGTCTTAAGAATGAAAGAAATGAATGAAGATGAATTTTTTTCATCATGGCTGCAGTGTTTTGTTTTAGATGTTGTATCGCTCGATCATTCACCTCATTGTGTTTGCTACATTTACAAAAGGAGGTCAAGAGTACGAGCGAGATGCAGAGAGCAATCGAGCAAAATCAGGAGATGCACACCCACGCAAGGGAGGTGATGAGTGACAGACGTAGGAGGACACAAGAGGACGGAGCGCAAAGTGAAAGAACCACCTGGAAACAGAACCAGGACTTGCAGGGGAACATGAGGCTGACGTGAAACCCACCAAACAAGACGGATGGACAGACTCCGAAGCCATCCGCAGGATTCCGACAGACCGGCCACCGAATTTGAGTGTCTGCGTGGTTATTCCAAGAGTACAAAGTAGAAATGGCGACTGTTTATGTTGTGTGAGAGGAAACGGGACTTAATCGTGTCCCAGAGACAGCATATTACCTCGCTATGGCCGGTACATAGCTCGCCTCTGCTCTTTCACTTGCATGTCTTTGCATGAAAGAGGAAGAGGTCCTCATGGTCAAAATCCAAGCCGCCACAATCCAAACACTCTCACACACTTTAATAGCTTTACTGCGGGTTTCAGTCTCATTGTTAGGCGGCAGGTGAATCCGAGCGAAGCATCGATTAGGAGCACCAGAAATGACCAGGATATCATTGAAAACTATGTCGCTCTTCATCGTCGCCGCTCTGCAAAGCCAAGGTACCATGTCACATGACATAGAGAAGATTGTACTTGTTATTTTATAGACAAATTTCTTTTAGTGATGTGAAAACCTGTGCGTCATTTTGACTCACAGCAATGGTCGGCAGTTCCGTCAAAATTCTACAAGGGGTGGAAAAACGGAGCTTAGACATAAAGTGTGAGTATCCAGACAACCTGAGGAATGGTACAAAGTACCTATGTCGTGGAAAATGCTCGACCGACGATCACCTGGTCAGCGCCAGCAGACGCGAGCAGTGGGTGAGAAAGGGCCGCTTCTCTTTGTTCGATAATGCCACCGGATCGTTCTTCATTGCCCGCATTGATGGACTCACACCAGTAGACAATGGGACGCACTGGTGTGGGGTGCATGGTAGGGGACACCTTGACAAACTCACTAGGATACAGCTGGAGATCACACCAGGTAATAGCGTTACTGCCACTGAGCTCATCTTGGGGAGGGAGGGGGGATTTTGCGATGATTTGGGAATTTTGGGGGCAATTTTTCCACACCTGAACTAGCTTTTCTGTGTGAAACCCAAATCTTCATGATTTGCCTGGTAAGGGAGCTGAGAAGCAGTTAGTTGTCATTGTCAAGAACGCTTCAACATTGGATGTATAAATGCTGGTGCCAACTGGTCCTTGAAATTCCAAAAAGTATGAAGTTACCCTGGTTGTGAAAAGGTCTTGACTTGATTAAAAGATTATTCTACATATCTACGAAAGTAAAACCAAGTACACATTGTTTGCTGACGAGGTGTGTTTGAAAACCACCCGTCTATGTGTCTGATGGTTGTATCTGTGTGATTTGCTGTCAGGCAGCCTCCTCCACAAATGAGAACTGAGGATGGTGGCTGTGTCTGTTCCGCTTTGATCGACTTTCCCTTCCTGCGAACGTGCACTTTGCTTATGAAAATTGTCTTAGTGACTTTTGTCAGTGCTTTCTTTTTTTTTCTATAGTGGATGCAACACTTTCCCCATCGCTGAATTCCACTCCAAATTGTGAGTCCTGCAATAGTTTCATGTACACGCAGCAGCAATTGGTGTGAGCATTTTTGTGTTTGTATGCATTCGAAAAAGAGTGTGTGTTTATCTTTTAGCATTTGTTTAGCATCAGTGTTTGTTAGCCTATTTAACACTATTTATCCGTGTGCTGATATAAAACTGGATTTGGGCATGTTTTGTTTTCCAGCAACTGTATTTGGGAACATCAAACCGAGAGGTGGGTGATATGTGTGTGTACGTGTATGTGTGTTTGTGTGTGTGTGTGTGTGCTTTATGAGAATGACTCAACCTCTGTGTGCTTTGGCTCTGTTTTTGTTTCGCAGCCTTACAGCAGACCCTGGCGCTGATATCTTTAATACTTGGAATCGCACTGTTGTTTGTGTCCGGATTCTCACTGTCCATGCTGATGTCGAAAAAACAGCATAATACCCGAACAGGTGGAAACAGGGAGGTCTGTTTGACTTATTGACTTATTCCATATCCTGCTAAGCTCTCTAAACTCTAAAATGCACCAGCGACGCGGCGGCGGTAAACTAAGCTCGTGTTTGCTCCTCCATCAGGCTTCGTCCGACTACGAGACAATGATGCCCGGTTTGAGCAGAGCGGCCCAAACCTCAGACTGCGACTCAAACTCGGACTACGTTGACTTCGTCCCCATGAGTTCATCGCCCGATCGCTGCTACCTCGGCACGTTCCGTGGACTTCAGAGATCATCCGTTATTTCAAACCTCAGCGCTTATTCTGAGATGGTAGGACAAGAAAACACGTACCAGGAGCTGCTGTATCACACCGATCCCAGGATGACTGAGGCCAACATCTATCACACGCTCATTCTGAGCAGCTGTGGAAAGGACCAACCTGTTGCTTGAAGTCGCAGATACTAAGCATTCACAGGCATTCACATCTTCACTCCTCTGCATTGTACCGTTTGGATTTGTTGTACTGTATTTGGCACGACGTGTCTGTCCTGCATGTGGACGCGTTGTGGACATGTTGGTACTCAAAGTAAAACTGAAGCATCCGCCTGCTCTGCTTTGTGTTCTACCAACAACTCGTCCTTTGTCCCTCACACAAAAGGGGCCAAAGCTGTCCACCCTTGGATTGATTGTGTTATATTGTTGTGGTTGTTGTTGTCTTTGAACAAGGGCTAACAATAATTACTTCTCACCAAAACTGGAGTGTCCTGGACAAAAAAAAAAGGGAAGCTCAACACCCTTTGGTGTAAACTGTGGAGTGAGGTGGATACGCAACATGGCATTCCTGAAAAGACTTAATAAAAACAGATGATAATATATTGTAGGAAATTAAGTGTCTGAACATCATTTGACGCTGTCTGAGTTTGTCTGATCACATACATCCATTTAAGGACATAGAACAGGGGTCACCAATGCTGTTCTCATGGGCACACAGGGACCCGCAAGGACCACCTGGGGTGCTGTTGAGGTATTTTCTACGGCATATTCCAAAAATGCATTGAATAATTACCATTGACATGTGCGCAGTCTCTTCACATATAAATACTACTACTACTATTGTTTTTATCATCGTTATTATTATTACCAAGAAAGTGATCTGTGCAGTTTTGTTATTTCAGAGATTTGTATTAAACAGAGCCTGTCAGCCCTTCATACTACTCAGTGCCTATAAAGTAGTCTTCTGCAAAATAAAAAAGTTTGGTGACCCCTGACGTACATTATATTTTACCATGACATTAACACCATAAAACACTGACGTGGGTACTTCCAACAATGCACCCTACAATGAGGTCGATCAGATAACAACAGGGACACTCAAAGGTATGCATGGTTACCACAATAGGACTCTTGTGGCCCCCCAGGCACATGTCGAGCGTATCTGGTGTACTGCAAAAGCACTGCAGCGTGCGCACTGATGTGTAATTTACTGTACGTTGCGGCAGCCCTGTGGTGCACGCTGAGGGCGAAAGCCAGCAGGAAGTCATCAACAGGATGTAGCTTTACACAAGTGCCCCTGCTGGGAGACGTCTGTCACCCTCGCCCCCTTTCACTCGCTTTCTCTCTCCGAGGTGTTTGAACCGTTGCCCACAATCCCCCCCATCCCGCCCACACACACACACACACACACACACACACACAGAATGTCGCTCTGCTGACACGTAGACGCATTTTATGGTATTATGTCTCTGTCTTAACGACAACACGCTTGAAAGCCCTATTTTACCTTCTACGCTCAAACTGTCACACATGTTTCCCTACATTTGCATGTCATGGGATTAAGGCCGACCTTTCGAACATTTTTTGGCCCTTAAGAAGGACTGAAGTCTCTCTCATGGCAGATTTGCTGTTATTTTGTATCAGACATTGACGTTTCTGGACACACTCGGGTTTCTGTATGTGCGTTAAGCTTTTACTGTAACCCAGCAGAGCAGGGAGGAGTTTTGACTCCTTTCTTTGGGCTTCCTGAAATGTGGTTTTTGAGGAGACTTTTAGACTGAGACATAGGAAGTGTAACAACAAAGAGGAAGTAGTGACCAGTGAGGTCCACAAAACCACTTCGCACCAATGCAAAGGACCAGCCAGTCGAAGAAGCACAGATGATCCTCAACCTTTTCATCTTTCTCTTAGGAGGTAAGTAAAAGTAACGTCCGAGGACGTTTGGCGAAGCGAAATGATGAATCATGGCTGTGTTGCTGTCTTGTGTGTCGTGAACAGGGACTGTAGCCAAGGAGGTGGCAGTGACGGGAGTGGTGGGAGGTCGGATCACAGTCAGATGCCATCACAGCTTTGCATATTCGAACATCAAATACTTCTGCAGAGCTCCATGTCGGGATGAAGATGTCCTCATCAGCACCTCCCCAAGCATCCAGTCGCACTCACGCTCTGGGAGATACAGAATCAGGGACCAGGGGAACATGTTCGACGTGACCATTTTGGACCTGAGGAGAGAAGACACTGGGACGTACAGGTGCGGCATAAGCCGAGCTGGTTTCGATACGTTCGTGGGCGTGGATCTCACGGTCAGTGACGGTGAGCGAACAAGAGCTGGCCACTTCCTTTTCCACCTCTTGGTCTTATAATCTCTATCTTAAATCATAATCTAAATCGGGGATCGCCAACTTTTTTGAGACTGAGGGCCACTTCATGTGCACTGAATTGTACAAAGGGCTAACCGCACCTGTTTAATACAAACCTCACCAAGAACAAAACTGCATGGATCACCTTTTAGAAATAATAATAATAATAATAATATAAATAAATAAATAAATAAATAAATAAATAATAGTCATAGTAGTAGAAACACTATGCGAAAAGACTGCTCAATGGCAATTATTTCTCA
>OMPJ01009173.1:23728-38008 GCA_900312935.1 Carapus acus | reverse complement strand
TGGATCACCTTTTAGAAATAATAATAATAATAATAATAATAATAATAATAATAATAATAATAATATAAATAAATAAATAAATAAATAAATAAATAAATAAATAAATAAATAAATAAATAAATAAATAAATAAATAATAGTCATAGTAGTAGAAACACTATGCGAAAAGACTGCTCAATGGCAATTATTTCTCACATTTCAAAACATACCCCAAATTTTCCAACATGCCTCACGAGCGCCCTGAGTGGTCCTTGCAGGCGCACATGTGCCGAAGTTGACTAGTGACCCCGGATCAAGGTGACTAGGCATGAGGTAATTCCCGTTTTAAAATTTTTTTATTTGTCTCTTTTTCTCCATTTTCCGATCTGACAGAGCGGGTACATGGCGAAACAATCCCTCCACCAAACACCTCTGTGTCCATCCGCTCATGTGGGTCTAAGCCTCTTAACCACGAAAAGGATGTGGTGGTGATGAAAGACAATATTGCTGATGATGACTGTGATGGGGGTTATTCGTGGCATGACCGCCAGTTTATTTTTCTTCTTCTTCCCACCAGTCCACATAAGTGAGGATGAATTCCCAACATCCAACTCCTCGGAATCCGTCCCCTCACATGCCTCACCGTCGACTGGTAACATTTTGTATTTGGAATTTTGTGTTTGAGTGAGTGACAGAGAGAGAGAAAAAGAGAGAGAGACAGAGCGAGCCCAGAGCCACCTCAAATGCCCCGTCGGTGCATGTTTTTCTCTTTCTCAGTGAAGCTGGTGCTGACTGGAGCAGGTCTTGCTGTTCTAGTTTTGGCGCTGGGTCTGAGCGTCTTAATCTACTCCAAGGTTAAAAAAAAGAAAAACATCATCTCGTCCTCTGGTATGAAGCAAACTGACGCCTTGATGACACACACAATGAATACTGAACACAGCTGAGAAATGGGGAAGGATGTAACACAGACGTAATGGCGTTCTCTATCGTTAGATAAAGGAACAGATGACCCTGTGTGAGCCTGAGTCGCTGTACTTTATCTCCTTTTCCCCACCTACAGAGAAAGCCCACGGTGATCTTTGCACCACTCCATTTCGACCACATCCACACGGTCACAGCAGCGCTTCGTCTTCACCCGCAGATAAACATCGAGAGGCCAAAACCAGAGATGACGCAGCCAACCGGCGCAAGGGCGACACGACCGTGTCGGTAGACCCTCCAGCAGGCAGCCTCGTCTATTCCACCATCACCTTCGACAGAGACCCGACGCGCAGCACAGCCACGCGGCAAGAGGACTCAGTTGTGTATGCCTCCATTAATGTCTGAATCACCGAAGTCTACCAATTCTACAGAGTTGGCTCATTTGTCGCTGCGCCGCCTTTTCTCTCTCTCCTCCCACTCTCATCTGTCACCCTGGTATTTATGAAAAATAAGATTTTGTTCCTATATTTGGATGGCTTTTGTTCTGTTCGACCATGCCTAAAATCGTTTCCTGTATATTGCAGAAGTAAAACAATCACACACACTTCACACGTCATGGACACACACAGATGCTCAGAGGAAGTGAGGACTTTGTACATTGCCATGAAGATAATGTGCGGTTTGAGATCTTTGACAAACAAATCTGCACAATGAACTGAACAAAAATGTGAGACCTGATAGAAATTTGAAACTCCGAAGAAAAACTCTGAGGAGTGCGACTGGAGAACTTTAATGATGTGAAAATGAAAATGCCCTCGTGCAAAAAAAATTTTTTTCGTGGATCTACAACTTAAGATCTATGACACCATTATGATTATTGTTTGTTCAGCATCAAATGTTAACCCACAAAACACCACCAAAAATGTCACAAATGAATTTAAAGGTGAAAATGAAGAGTAACACAGCTTGATCTCCACCTAGTAAAAGTTATGTAGCTGCAAGTGAGGAAATCACTCAAACTCCTCTCAGTATTAGTCACACACTGAGCCTTTGCTCCGGCTGATCTCTTGCTCTCTCTGTTTCTACCTTTCGTGAATACTTTCACATCCTCCTTCTAAAACACATTTCTGTGCCAAAAGTGGACTCAAACACATTTGCATAGTCAAGGTGGAGAGGTCGTGGGCAGATTAGAATCTCACAAGCAACCGTCCGCACAATCGCGCTGTTAGACAGTTAGTGTTAATGTTCCCTAAATGAGGAGTTCACCTCATCAAGGTGAAGGAAAAAAAGATCAGGAACTTGATCAACATCATGAGGATACTTCTGACATTTATTGCCTGCTTGATGACAGAGAATGTCCTCACAAGTAAGTAAGGTGTGCATGTCTCCATGAACAGTATGTGTGTGTTTGTGTGGGAATCATTTCAGAGGATCATCACGATATAACATAATAGTTTTCTCCCACCCTCTGACAGCTGATGAGAGATCAGTCACGGGATACAAGGGGAGACAAATTATGATGAAATGTGAGGTTGGTCGCAGTGCTGCACAATACCTGACTGTGAAGCCGCCTTTGGGGGCTAAATTTGAACTTAAACCCAAAAGAAAAAACAACAAGCAGCAAGTCGGGAGAGTCTCTGTTTACGCAGGAGGAGGCACCTTTTGGGTGACCATTACAGAACTGAGCGACGAAGATGAGAAATCTGAATATCGTTGCAATAAAGAGAGGGTGTTCTGGTATGATGAATATTCCATTCTGAAGCTTCAGGTTTTAAATGGTAAGACACTTCTACCTCAACAGATCAGTCTGAACTCAAACACACTTAAGTCTTTGTTTCCTGTGTCCTGCAGGTGATAGTTTTGACACGCAGGTGACAATGGTGGCATACGATGGCGGCTCCCTCACCATCAACTGCAAATATCCGCAAAACGAAAAGGGCAATGTGCCAGTGTTTTGCAGGCAACGCTTTGCATGGTTAAATCTGATATCACCGCACAGGAACAGAAGTGCTAAAAAAAGCAGGTTTTCTGTCCACAACCAACAGGGATTCTACACTGTGAATATTTCAGACGTGAATCTGGGTGACGCTGGAGATTATTGGTGTGCAATGGAACGACGACATGGCAGCTCTATTGCGTATTTAACGAAGGTGACCTTGCTTGTTTTGAGTGAGTATTCATGTTTATGTCGATACACAATCAAAGAACGACACGCTCAGCGCTTTGTGGCTACAGACTATTCCCTGACTTTTCTTTCTGTGTTTGATCAGAGTGGAGTGACATTACAACACGCACCCGGGGAACAGGGAGAAAAATCCTCATGACGTGTACCCAGCCAGGGAGTAACGCCGAGGATAAAGACAAATTCCTTTGCAGAGGGCACAATCCTTTCAACTGCAAGGAGCTGATCACTGCCGCACAGAACGTGGAAGAAGGCGGCCAAACAACACATGGCAACAGCAGCATCAGCTACTTCTATGTGTCCACGAGCGACCCAAGAACAGCCGAATCTGCAACATACTGGAACCACTGCGACTCTGTCAGAGTGTTGCAGCCAGAAGTGAGCACTGAGATCCGCCTCTCTATTGGTGAGCATACTGGAGGTCCATAATGTCTGTGCATTTACATCCATAAACATGGTCCAATCATATATTTCTGCATGTATGCGTATCCATGTCATTACCAACAGAATTATACATCAATGTACATGGGATAGGCACCATAACACACAGACTTTGGCTTTGACTTTGTAAATACAATTCTGACCAAAAGTTTTAGAACATCCCTTTTTTTCCTGTTTATTATTGAGATTTAGGCAGTGTAAGTCCAATCAAACGCTTGAAACCTAAGTTAACCAAGTGTGTTAAGCTGTTATATCTGCCAAATGTGGCTACTTTGCCAAGTCAGATGTTTAGAATACATTTTGGAATGTAAATTGATTCACTGATATCTAAAGAGGCGACTCCACCAAAAACCAAATACTGTAAAGTTGCAAAGAGTCTAAAAAGGAGGAAAAACCTTTATGGCTTGTCCAAGCAAAATTGCTCCAAAAGATGTTGCATTTTGTGTATTTATTTGTGTTTGTATGTATACTGCTCAAAAGAAAATAAGGGAACACCTGAGTAACACAATGACACACCAAGTCAATCACACTTGTGTTAAATCAACTTGTCCAGTCGGGGAGCAACACTGCTCAATTTTAATTTTAATTTTCATTTCATTTATTTATTCTAACTCTATTTTTATTTTTATATTTCATTCATTGAAAACTTGGATGTGTTATTTTAGTATTCCCTTTAATTTTGTGAGCAGTATAGATGTATACACACACAGTCATATGCATATACATCCATGTACATGCATATACTATATGTGACAGTTTGATACTATATATGTGTGCGTATATTTGGATATGGTGAGACGCTTCTCTACATCTGTCTTCTTTACCTCGACTAAGTGGACAAGGTCAAACAAAGAGGACAGAGCGAGGCAGAAACATCACGACCCACGGTTGTGTTCCCGACTTCAACGTCAATGTTGACCACTGCTTTGACATATGCGACCGAGTCATCCACTGACGGCAACGCTACACCAACGCTGGGACAACACCCGGGGACAGTCCCTGCACCCTCTCAGCTCGATCAGTCCCACAATGGTTACCACTTCACCGACGTACCAGGTCCTTAACCCTCCCCTGTCACGCGTGCTCACCCATGCATTGTTGTTGTTTGTTGCTGTAGCAGGAACCTACATTGCTCTGTCACTGGGCCTGATGTCTCTGCTGATGCTGGTCACGCTGCTCATACTATACCACCAAAAGATCTGCAGGACTCCAGGTAAGGGATGGAAACATGCACTGATTCAAAATTTGATAATGATTTATATATCTAAGTATGTACAGAACACAGTATAGCGTACACAGGAGCAGTTGATTTGTTTTATTAGGCACAACAGAACAGAACAGGAGAACCTGATTAATCTGTAACATGTCAATCTAAACATTTTGTTAACTTTAAAGTCAAAATCTCCTTTGAATGCATTCATTGTGTGTAATGCTTGATCCCGTGTGGAGACATGGTTCAGTGCATTTTCAACACAGAAAAATAACATTGGCCCTTTGTTATTAAGAGTGTAAACATCCAATGGCTTACTGACCATAATTATTACAGATCAGTTTGGCTGTGCAGCAGTGATAAGAGAAAACAACCTATAGTATTCAGAGTATCATTCTGCAGTATGTATTGTGTTTTACGGCAAAAAAAAAATTTTTTTACTTTTTACTTTTACTTTGAAGTACATTTCAGAGCCTTTACTATCTTACTTCTTCTTAAGTAAGGGAGTTGAATCAGTACTTAAACTTTTACAATAGTATTTTTTTACACATGTATCTGTACTTCTGTAGAATATCTGTACTTAATATCTGTACTTAAGTGCAGAATATGAGTACTTTTGCCGCCTCTGCTAATAGGTAGATGTGTGATGTGTATTTGAGGGTTTTTACTGAACTTATGAATCAAAAACATAAACATAAGAATATGGATGAAATTGCATTTGCTCAGAAAGGTGAATCATTGAGAGTTCTTGCCTCGCTCAGATTTAGCGACAGCCCCTAACCAGTCGGTGGCACACACGACCCACGCTGACCACGACACACAGGTAAGCGAGTATGTCTGCGTGTTCTGTGCCTCCATTGGTGCTTCATATACTACGTCCTCTCTACCCTCCAGGAAAATAATTATGAAGAAATATGGGAGCGCCCCCAGTTGGAAGAATCTGGAAATGCACCACATACTATATATGCCACTGTTAACCTGCCGTCAGTCTCCTCAGACAAGCCCATTTATTCCTCCATCGCCTTTCACAAAGTCAAAAATGACACTGCTAAGGCCTCAGTTGTGTGTGAGGAACAAAGAAGCCCATCCTTGGATTCCTCACATGTAGTCTACTCCACTGTCGCTCCAAAACGACAAACACATCAATGAGATTGTCATCTGGGGTGCGTATCGTACAGAACATTGACCCTCTTGGATTTCTCAGTTTGTCTTTTCCACACATATAAGATGGAAGTTTTGTTTTCCTGTTTTCAAATTGAGTAAAAAGGCTAATTTCTATGTAAGATGCTATCTGAGTTTGTACGTACAGATACTGAGGCAGAATTGTGACTAAAATAACTCATATTTTATGGAACTCCTCTTTGATACTTAATAAGGATACCTTTTCTTTTCATTATTTGAATTTATTTCTTATTTTGTTAATCCCTCATAAAATCCCAGCCCCACTGACCGATCAAAAGTGGATTTAAATATGATTCTCTCTACCCACGTCTGCACATTAAAACTGAATCGCAGAGTTTTGTTTCCTAATAGAAGATCTGGGGCGGTGTATGAAATTTTGGGGGTCACGTGGCGGCAACTGACCAATGGAATTTGTGTTGAAATTACATACACAACCTCCCTCACCTATGTATTCTAGGCAGGGCTTTTACTTGAAACCTATTTATCTCATTGACACTGACCACTTTGACACCGACCTGTGGTTATCGTTGTCTGGCCAATGGCCGCGCCAAACCATCTCCTAGATTCAACGACGCGTATGTGGCTGAATAAATATTTGAAAATATGTGTCAATAGAACTGTTATTTGAGGCCTCAGATTCAGTGCGTCGGCTGGTAGTCAAAGACAGCGTGGACAAACTTCGCTTGGAGTCGTCTACGAAAATGCACGTCTGCCTGGCTGGAAACCTGGTTTGCTGTAGAGAGTTGTGCCGCTAAGAGATAGAAGTTGAGCACTGCATGAGACGGGTAGGTATACTCCGACCGCAACCGTGGAACTTCTCGGACTGCATACTTTGATTGGCAGTAAAGTTGACCAATGGCAGAGCAGGAAATTTGTGAGGGCGGGGCCTGTGCTTGCTGTGGCGGGGCCTGGGTGTCGCCTGACCGGATGATGACAGAAGTTGAGCCTGACGTTCATGTTCACGTTAATTTATCTCCAATTCATGAGCGCCGAGCGGTGACGGTTTGGACATGTCCAGACTGTAATTTCGTGCAATTTAATTACTTCTGCAGCGTCAAGTGTTGGAATTTTGTTGGTTCTAATGGAGCCTGCGGTTTTTCCCTGAGGTGCTAGTAGTTTAACACACTTGGAAACGACGCTTGAAGAGACCGCGTTGTCTGTCCGTACGTTGGACGTCTGTCATTTCATATTTTCCATTTCAACAACTAAAAGAGATTTTTCCAGTCGTGCCGTTTGCGTGACAAACGCCGTTTGACAAAATCCCTCCCACAAGTTGTGCCTGTCCGCCGGTAGACACGGTGTTCAGACAAGCCGCAGCTCCGTCTGGGAAAAAAAACTTGGATCCCCGGAGGAAGGAAGCGCGTAGCGGCCCGCTGGTTCCCCAAGTTCGCCCGGAGAAGAGCACGGTAGAGCCCGCAGAGGCACAATCGAGGTGCCGCCATGGGAAACAAGGGGATGGAGGACCTTATTCCCCTCATCAACAAGCTCCAGGACGCCTTCAGCTCCATCGGCCAGAGCTGCAACTTGGATCTGCCACAGATAGCGGTGGTCGGCGGCCAGAGCGCAGGAAAGAGCTCCGTGCTGGAGAATTTCGTCGGGAAGTACGTAACTTAAATGTTAACCATAAAGCTTTTTGAGGGGGAAAATGCTCTCGTCTGTGGTTACTGGTCGTATTTCTCACTGTTGTCTAACGTTTACTGCAAACTGCTGAGTAGCTGCGTAAAAGTCGCCAGCTAAGCACTGAGTTACGCGCCTCCATTAGTTTTCAGAGGCTTTTTCCCATTTTGGAGCTTTCTGATTCATGAAGCAGGGATACGCATTTGACGCAAACTGCTGTAGGTTAGTAAATCATTTTGTGAAGGATTAATACGGGATTTTGTATTGGATTGGAGTGACATCTATAAGTGCGTTATTAGTATAACCGAGTCGATGCGGCAAGGAATTCAGAGTCTAAGCCTCCAACCGATCACACTTGGCTCATTAACTACTGTTAAACATTTACTAAGGCTGAGGGAGGTTGTAAAATACATTTATAGTTGTCACACTTCATAGGTCAGGTTAAAGGTTTATTTCTGAGGATGAAGTGCAATAACAACGTTGACTGATTGGATAGTATTGTTGGTGAATAAATACATTCTTTCTCAGCAGTCTAATCCCTCTGACTGTCTTCATGAGGGCGATGAAAGACTTGGGATGAAGGCATGAGAATAATGGCAGGTCTCGATACTGTTCGCACAATTTTAAACCACACCCAAGATCCACTCATTCTGTATCAGTTCCGTTGCCTGGACATTATTAAAGAGCAACGCATCGTTTCAATGTGTTTCAAAACTGCAAAACATGGTTTACACAAGAGGGAATATTGAGCCTCCCCTTGCCAGTAGGAGCTTATTTATTGTCTCTGTATCTCTCAACTGATAAAGAATGTTGATCAGGCCCCCATGTCTCGCTGTTTACCCCCTCTTGCCTTTGTCTGTGGGTCCTAAGCAGTGGCATAGGCAGACAGAGGAGGCATTGATGGGTTTGTGTCGGGGTCCTCAGTGATGTCACCAGCTGCAGGCTCGTGTAGATGAGACACTCTCGGTATTATCACACAGGATCATTTTCGAGTTTGTTACTCAGTGTGTTGCGGTGTTGATGTTGTCGCTGATGTGGACTGAATTTTATTATGGCCTCCGTTTTCCACTCGCTTAATTCTCATTGCAAGATGGCCAAATACAATGTTTGATGTGGGATGATAAAATCAGCATACTTTAAATTCTAAAGCAACAGCACAATGTTATTGCTGCATTGGCTCAAATGTTTGAATGGGTTCACACTGAGTAATTAGGGAATTGGAGAGTTGTTGATTAGTAGGATCCCAATTTGTATGATTAATTTTGCATTTCATAAGTGACAGGAAGAGATGAGGAAAGAGGGCGGCAATCACCGTTGTGTAACATCCTGACTGCTCTGTCAGCACTGGACAATGAGTGTGTGTGTGTGTGTGTGTGGTGGTCATTTCTGACTGCTGCTTGCCTAACTTACTAAGAAACTCAACTCATCAAAAATGCCTTTGCCATTGACCTGGAAAACATGTGCATGTGCAGGGATACACACACTCGCGCACACTCTCGCGTGCCCTCGCGCTTACACACACACACACAAGCACACACACACAAACAGCTTGCAGAGATGTGTTATCAGTGACCTGGAAAGATCACGGTGGTATTGAACGTCAGTTTCCATTCAGATGAAAGTGTGTGTAAGAGAGAGAGATAGAGAGACGGAAAGAGAGTCTATGTCCTCTTTGCACTATTTATAATGAATGGGGCTGTAAGTCAATCTTTGCTCCGCATCAATAATGCACCTCATCTGAAATGGGGCTGCATATGCAAATGAAGGGTGTAGAGATCAACAATGGTGGCTTGTGCTGCCATTTGAAATGCAAGCTTTTAAGGAATTATGGCTTTGAATTAGAAGCATAAATTGAATCTGCTGTAAGATGTCTTTGTCAGTGCTGTTGTCACCGTCTCTGTCCATACACTTATTCCTCTTTGTGTTGTGCCTTGTGTTTGTGTGTGCTCCGTCTCACCCTCAGGGACTTCTTGCCCAGAGGATCTGGCATCGTCACCCGTCGTCCTCTCATCCTCCAGCTGGTCAACAATGCTGCAGGTATGCGTGCGTAACACAAGTAAAATACAAATACTATCTGTAGCCACACATATGCACAGTTGCAAAAAGGGGAAAATCAAAGAAATGTATGAAAACTCTGCAGTCCTCAAGTCCTTTAAATCAACACAAATCAACACAATGAGCCCAGAGCTGTTGCTGGTGCTCACGTTGGCCTTCTTGCAAATGTGTCAGTGTATGAGTAGTTCAATGGGTGGCCATTTTGGATAAATGCTCCACTCAAGTGCAGCTCATTTACCATGAATTGTTCAGAGTATTGCCTTTCTCCTGCTTCTGTTCTCTCTTTCGTTACATGTGCAGCCAAAGTCCTTATAAATAAACCTGCTCTGCCGTCTCAATTTTTCACACCATCTCTCTGTGTAGAATATGCAGAGTTCTTGCACTGTAAAGGTCGCAAGTTCGTGGACTTCGATGAGGTCCGCCTGGAGATTGAAGCCGAGACGGATCGCCTCACTGGATCCAACAAGGGAATCTCACCTATCCCTATCAATCTGCGTGTATACTCCCCCAACGGTAACACACTGAACACACAACCTCATCGGCTGCTCTGTTTCCTCCATGTAGGATGTGCCTCCATCATTTATTTGGCTTTCATCGTTTTTCAGTGTTGAACCTGACCCTAATCGACCTGCCTGGGATGACCAAGGTGGCGGTTGGCGACCAGCCGGTCGATATTGAGCACCAGATCAGGGACATGCTTTTACAGTTCATCACCAAGGAGAGCTGCCTGATCCTGGCCGTCACCCCGGCTAACACTGACCTTGCAAATTCTGATGCCCTCAAGATTGCCAAGGAGGTTGACCCTCAGGGTAAGACTGTGTGTGTTGTATGTGTATAGTGTGGGGTAAATACAAGTACAAAAATGATCCTTTTTCATTCAGGACTGAGAACCATCGGTGTTATCACCAAGCTGGACCTTATGGATGAGGGGACAGACGCCCGAGACATCCTAGAAAATAAACTGCTGCCGCTCCGCAGGGGTGAGAGGCTCTTTTTTTTACCAATCATATCCCATTTATATTCAAGATTTGCTGCTCTCTGAACAGTTATGTCCTTAAACACAGGGTACATCGGTGTGGTGAATCGTAGCCAAAAGGATATTGATGGAAAAAAGGACATCCGTGCTGCTTTGGCTGCAGAGAGGAAGTTCTTCTTGAGCCATCCAGGTTATAGACATATAGCAGAACGCATGGGCACGCCGCACCTGCAGAAAACGCTGAACCAGGTAAGCCACATGTGTGCATTAGTACATATCATTTATCTAATCTGGGAGGGAGGCAGTGAAACAAATATTCTCATTTAAAAGGAAATCAATCTGAATTTGTCTTATGCGTCCCCAGCAACTTACCAACCACATCCGAGACACCTTGCCAGGGTTACGCAGCAAGCTTCAAAGTCAGATGCTGTCCCTGGAGAAGGAGGTGGAGGAATACAAGAACTTTCGCCCCGATGATCCCACACGTAAAACCAAGGCCTTGCTTCAGTCAGTCAAGCACACAGACAAATGAACACAAGCACACGCATGTACGCACACTTTTCACCGTCAAGATCAGGGACTTCCTTCTTACAGTGTGTCAAATCCACAGAATGGTGCAGCAGTTCGGAGTGGACTTTGAGAAGTGTATCGAGGGATCGGGGGACCAGGTGGATACTTCGAACTTATCCGGTGGAGCAAAAATCAATCGCATTTTTCACGAGCGATTCCCGTTTGAGCTGGTGAAGGTAAACAGTACAACCGTACCGACATCTAGGACTGAGTGAGGCATGAGATCTACAAAACTTGCATGAGAAAATAACAATATGCAGCACATATTCATTTTGACAACCCACTCAGTACTTCTCTCCAGTGAATGAAAGGGTTCAAGTCAGATTTTGTGGAAGAGGAAGAAAAAAGAAGAAGTAACCTACCATGATTGGTTACCATACACAGATTTTCTTCAATATGTATTTCTCTATTTATCCATCCATGTATTTGTATAGAATTAGCCTAGTCAATGGTGTGGATATGTATAAGCACGAAATAATCAATGGACAGTCTATAAACGATAATGATCAGTTCAATGCGTAGCATGGCAATGAAATCACGCATGATCACAGATCTAAAGGCGTTAATTAGATTGTTTTCAATGTGTTTAATGTAGAGATGTCCGATAATGTCGGCCCTCCGATATTAGCGGCCGATATTAGCATAAAAATGTAATATCGGTATCGGATTTTTTTGCTTTAAAACCGATAAAATAAAAACCGATAAAAATGAAATAATGCTTGCGTTACACCGAAATAGTGCCTATGCGCTCCTGAAGCGTTTACCGGCGCACATATCGGTATCGGCTGTTATCGGTGTAGGAGCAAGTCTAATACTTGCTAGTGTGATGTGACCTGGAGTCTGGTTGACGCGCTGCGCATCTAGTACCGTGCGTCGTTTTGCGATGAGTCCGGAGACATCTTCTGGTGCGATGTATAATGTTTTATTGTAAAGAAGCAAAAGTCCAAATTATTGAAACGACAGTCACAAATTAAACGCCAGTAGCTACCGCCACAGCGGTCAAAAACCTATTTGCCCTTCCGGGTCACACCTGTCTGCAATAGTGCAGTGCATACCTTTATACATTATCGCCTAGGACAACCCCACAGCGACACCCATGGACACAACGTGAACAGCAACGCACCCCTTTTACATTTCCATAACATATTTGGCTGCTACAATCGGTATCGGTAAATTGGGAGTTGGACAATATCGGCATATCGGATATCGGCAAAAAAGCCAATATCGGACATCCCTAGCTTAATGTTAAGGACAAAAATAAGAGGTAAATGGCTGCTATCTCTAAACTGGATAGCCAAAAGGTAAACAAGCATCTCAAGCAGACATAATTGGATAAATATGTAGCCCCAAATTACTAGGGTATTTAAAAATGCCGTTGTATTGTGCAAACACAATATCTCCATGTTTACACAATCCAACTGGCACTTATCTCAGGTGTACGAACAACTGGAGTCTTGATGTGTGTGTGTGGGTTTTTTTTTTTTCAAGAAATTTGCCGCGGTTTAGACAATGTGATGTTCTCTTTGTTGTGCTCAAAATGACACCAGAGGTTAACGTTTGGTCTCCCACTTCTTGTTGCAGATGGAGTTCGACGAGAAGGAGCTGAGGAAGGAGATCAGTTACGCCATCAAGAACATCCACGGAGTCAGGCAAGTGCAGACAGATCCCAACACACTCACACCATTCTTAATCTGCGTCCACTCCAATGTCTGCCTCACCCACCCTGCTCACACATCCACTCAGCCTCTTACCAACCTTCACTCCCTTCTCCGGTCCTCCCACTTCTTAATGGCCTGGATGTTCCCTTTTCGGAGCGTCCACTTAAATCCTCCCTGACCGTCTCGTTTGTCACACTTTATCAGTGTGTCGACTCCTCCTCTTTCTCCCTCTCTGTCCTCCTTCTGCGCTTCAACCTCCTTCCCTACCCTGTGTCCCCATGCCCGTCTGTCTGTCTGTATGTCCTTCAGGACAGGCCTTTTCACCCCAGACCTGGCATTTGAGGCCATAGTGAAAAAGCAGATCATTAAGCTGAAAGAACCATGCGTCAAATGCATCGATCTGGTCATCCAGGAGCTCATCAACACAGTCAGACAGTGCACCAATAAGGTACCACTGCATGGACTCCTGCTTGGCCTCCGTAACCATATGCGCGCGCACACACACACACACACATTACATACACTTATACACACATGTTCACCTATTCACCTCTGTGCCTGACCATCCGGACCATTTTGCCAACAACATAATCTGCAGCAGCCATTTTTCTGTATTCGCTGATGTGATTGGACCTATCTGTAACGTCAGCTGAAGGCAACCGGCTCGGCTGCGGTGTTGGAGAGGGTGCGTCCATCGTAATATGGAAATGTTGACACGGCAGCAAAACGAGCAGCAGCTTTTGTTTGTCTGTACATGAGGAGTCAGCAGGAGATGCTCTTCACCGTCCCTCACTGGTTTAACCTGCAGCTTGTTTGGCCAGAATAAGAGACAAAAACTAACAAAATGCTTTCTCTCTCCTGTGTTGTTGTTCTTTTTTTTCTTTTTTTTTTTACTTTACTGTGTTTTCTTTGCTTTCCCTTGAAAAACTTGCTCTCTCCAATTCTCCTCCGCGCTCTCCCATGTTTGTCATTCTCACTGGCAACAAGCACTGCTGTCCTCCTCCTCCTCCTTCTCCTCTTCCTCCTTCACATTACATTAAATCTCCACGTCCCACAACCCCCAACCCCATGATACAACACCAACAGGACAGGCCTGTTCACCCCTGACCTGGCGTTTGAGGCCATAGTGAAAAAGCAGGTCATTAAGCTGAAAGACCCTTGTCTGAAATGCGTCGACCTTGTCGTCACCGAACTCGCTGCCCTGATCAGGAAGTGCACCGAAAAGGTAAACTGGAGATGCAGGCTTTCGGTGAAGGGTGGCAGAAGTAGAGCAGTGATCAGAAGGGAGGAGTGATAAAGTGCAGCCAAGGAAGAGAAGAGTTAAAACCACTAACTTTTTGCTAATTGTTTATCTGTTTGTCATCCCTGGTCAGCTATCACAACGCTCCGCTTTACTCCCTCATCACGCGCTCGTCCCGCCTGGGTTCGTTCGAGCGATCGGCCCAGAGTCCCCCTGACCCAACTTGATCCTGAACCCTCCCCGCCCCCCA
>OMPJ01009173.1:6235-23700 GCA_900312935.1 Carapus acus | reverse complement strand
CCCCGCCCACCCGCTTATCCAATCAACACAGAACACGACGCTTTAACCACACACCCATCACTCATCCAATCACACCCGACCTGCATGAACGCTGCTGCTGTCAGATATGTGTGGTAACGCGTGATCTTCTGAGACTCCACCCCCACCTTCACACTCACGGACACCACCCTGTCAAGTGCTCCTGCCTTTCCAACTCAATCCTTTCGCCTGATTCATCCCAGATTCCTCCACATGATTGATCGGCTTGAGATGATAATTATGTCTTTTTTTTGTTTTTGTTTTTGTTTTTGTAACTCGGCACTAAACCTAGTTAACATAGCAACAGTCATGTGACAGGAAATCTCAAGCCGATGTGAGGATCCCTCCCTCCTGCATGCCTCCTCAGACCTTCTTGGCTTGCGTGATACTTTGTGTACTTGCCGTAGTGGTTAGGGAGAGGCTGCTTTTGTTGCTTATGTTGTGTAACAAATACAGGTCTGTTTGCAGAGTTTTAATGTGCCGATGTGTGTGTGTGTGTCCCCTCCAATCACATTACCTGCAGCAGTGTATGCCTTTGTTGTGTGTGCACATAGCTCGGCTCATACCCGCGACTGAGAGAGGAGACGGAGAGAATCGTCACCACGTACATAAGAGAGAGAGACAGCAAGACTAAAGATCAGGTGTGTGTTTGTGTGTGTGTGTGTGCCTTATTTGTGGGAGTGCTTTCCAAATTGTATGCTCCCAGAGCCTGTGAGAAACATCAAAGCCACACACCATAGAGGATGTCCATCCAGATGGTGTGTGTGTGTGTGGTGTGCCTTTGCATAAATGTATTGCATAATTCAAATTTGTGTGCCACCCAGGTCCTCCTGCTGATTGACATTGAGCTCTCTTACATCAACACAAATCATGAGGACTTCATTGGATTTGCAAAGTAAGGGCTGATGTCACACACTTTACATTCTGCATCGCAAACAATGGTTGCCTTTGTCGTACCGCATAGATTTGTCATGCGAGCCTTGAACTGGCCACTGACTGCGTGTGTGCCTGGCTGATTTTTATGACTGCCGAAGTCTCCAGCAAAAAGTCTGAAAAACTGCTTATGTCTCAATACCCTAAATCCGCTGATAGAAATTGCAAAATCCATCTGGCAGATTTGAATTGCACAACACTGGATGAAGAGGGGAGCGTGTGTAGTCAGCCATTTGTTTTAACAAGTCCATTGTGTGTCTGTGTGCAGTGCCCAGCAAAGGACAGCAGCTAATGCCACCAAGAAGAGAGTGATGCCCAACCAGGTAACAGACAAACAGACACCTTGCTTAAGCAGCCCACCTGCCCCCCCCTCGCCTCCAACGCAGCCACTAAACAGCTACGCTCTCACTGTCCCTGCTGTCTCTCCTGGTCTGTGTCCTGCAGCGGTCTTCATCGTTTCTCCTGTCTGTATTGATGGCCTGTTTTGCTGTTTTATGTTCACACACTGTTGTCTGTGCTCCTCTCGTCTCCCTTATTTGTCTCCTTTCCTCTCTTCCCCCCCGCCTCATCACCTTCTCTCTCTTTCTACTCGTCTGCTCCTGCTTTGTAATGGCCGAGGGGGAGACTCTTGTAAGTACTACAGTACAATACTTACAGTACTGTCAGTACTGTAAGGTCACCTCACACGGTCCTGTGTTTCTGTTGACTTTGTGGAGTATTTGACACAGACACACAATTTGAGCAGAGTCGACCGTGTTGTTTATCTGGAAATAAATAGGGCTCGATATGTGTGACTCCATATCCCGTTTTTGTATTCACCGTGGACACGCATCACTGCACTTGAATCATCACTACCCTGTATGGCGTGTGCGTTGAACTCCTGATGTCTGGTTTGCAGGTCATTCGCAGAGGCTGGCTCACCATCAACATCAGTATCATGAAGGGAGGGTCCAAGGATTACTGGTTTGTCCTGACGGCCGAGGCACTGTCCTGGTACAAAGATGAGGAGGTGCGTCTCACAAATTTGCCCGCATTACTACTGTGTATGGAATAGAAAAAAATCCATCTCCAGCTTCAAGGCCCCCAAATGTGTGTGTGTGTGTGTGTGTGTGTGTGTCTGTGTTTGTGTTTCCCTAGGAGAAAGAAAAGAAGTACATGCTGCCTCTCGACAACCTGAAGCTGAGAGATGTAGAAAAAGGCTTCATGTCCAGCAAACATGTATTTGCTATTTTCAACACAGAGCAAAGGTAAAAATGTTAATCATCTCTGGAACTGCTGTCTTCAGTATGTATACGTCACTAACGTATGTGTGTGTGCGTGTGTGCGTGTGCGTGTGTGTGTGTGTGTGCGTGTGCGTGTGTGGTGTCAGAAACGTGTATAAGGACTTGCGTCAGATCGAGCTGGCGTGTGACACTCAGGAGGATGTGGACAGCTGGAAGGCCTCATTCCTCAGAGCCGGTGTTTACCCAGAGAAAGACCAGGTGTGTGACACTGCACACACACCGTTTTGGGACAGATCCTGGCTGTGTGACTGTCTCGCAGGTGTGATGCTCAGGACATAAAGAGAAGGAGTTTTGCTCCCTCTTTTCATTCAACAACGGTTACAAGGTGCATTTTTGGGCGACATGTGGGTGTGTGTGGTGAGTCAACAAATGGAACTGTTAGGTTTAACTTTAAATGTCCATGAAAACAAGATCAGCCAAAATACTGATCAAGCAGCAAAGACAATAAAGACATTTCTCAAAATAAAGCATACCCTTGTCAAAAAAGCAGGTACAGCCCGAAAAGCACCTCAGCAGCATACATGCTAGCTCACACTGCCCCTCTGTGGCTGTTTAGCAACCAATAAATTCCACTCCAAGTAATGATGTGCTGTATCTTAATAACAAGCACTATCGTTAAACACAAGCTGATAATTGAAACTGATAATTCAAAGGGCAAAGTTAGTCCATTAAACTGTGTTGGCAATTAGGGAATGTCTCTTCAGCCGGGGGGAGATTTTTTGTTTGTAGTAATGATGGAGTGCTCTTCAGCCAATCGCAGTCCAAAGCTTATAATTATACAGTACACTGAAGCAAAGAGAGCATAGCCCCAAGATATTCTCCATGAGTACCGTTCTGTACATAGACTCTTACAGACACATGTGTGTTTTAAACAGGCTATTTATGAGATGTATTTACAAAAGGAAAGGTTAAAGGCAAACATCTAGTGTGAGCATATACAAAGCCACCTCTCTCTCTCAACTTCTCTGTCCTATATATGCATATATTTCGTTCTACAGCCTGATAGCGAGGAAACGATGACCCCTGGGGACACCGTGTCCATGGACCCGCAGCTGGAACGGCAGGTGGAGACCATCCGTAACCTGGTGGACTCCTACATCAGCATTGTCAACAAATCCATCAGAGACCTGATGCCCAAGACCATCATGCACCTCATGATCAACAGTGTGCGTATCCTGTTCCAAGAAGCATTTCTTCACTCTGTCGTGTTAGACTTGTGTCTCCGAACTGTGGAAGTGGATGGCGGGCGTTGGCCTCAAATTGAGAATCAGCCACTCCTGTGCACAGCATGTTTTCACTTAGAGAACACTGGAGCTTGACATTTATATCTAAGATGCAGTAGATTGACTGTCTCCAGTACATTAAGAAGGAAATCTGCACCTCAGTGGCATGATCAGTGATCCTTGCCTTTTTGATTGTCAGGCGAAGGATTTCATCCACTCGGAGCTGTTGGCGTACTTATACTCAGCAGGAGACCAGGGCAGCCTGATGGAGGAGTCTCAGGAACAGGCCCAGAGGAGAGACGAGATGCTGAGGATGTATCATGCCCTGAAGGAGGCCCTGGTTATCATCGGAGACATTAGCACCACCACCATTTCCACCCCGGTGCCGCCACCTGTAGAGGACTGGCAGATGAAGGACCCAAGGTATGTAAATGTGACTGATTCGGCACAGCTTTCTACAAAACAAAAAAAAAAACAGGTCATGATCAAGAAAAATTGTCAGTTGTTCTCTCTGATGAAATTTCGACCACGACAGCTTACTTAGCACTGTCTCCCATCAGTTTCCTCCCATGCTGCACGACCACGTGACCAATGCTCAGGCCTAAATATAGGTTTAAGTGTCCATTACTGCTGAGGTGGAACATTCTGAAACGTATGATGGCATAAACTGCAGTTAATGAGGCACAAGCAAAGACCAAACTGTCAAAACAAATGGTCAAAAGCGGTGTAACAGTATTCATAGCAACTGTAGATAGACTTCATCCAGATCAGAACCTTGGTTGTATGGAATCTTAGTTTCACAGGCGCCACCTGCTGGCTGAAATGAATAATTGCGTCAAAGTTTGTCTTCGACAGGGCAAACTACTCTAAATTCAAAAATTCTAATAATCGATTGACATTCTTGTGATCAACAAAATTTGTACAAATGTTGTTATTTCAGCTACCACTTAGTAAGTGATGATTTCTTAGGTCCGTTGTCCTGCAATGAGTGTGTAAACGTGGTGTTTGCTTGGCTGGTACTATCTCCCACCTCTCCCCTGTCGTCTCAGTCCCCCAGCTTCCCGTCCACCTTCGGCCACAGCGCCACCTCCCAGCCGCCCCCCGTCAGCGAGGGGGCCGACACCAGGCCCTCCTCCACCTCTCAACCCCTCACCAGCATTCGGGGCGCCGCCTGTGCCCTCCAGGCCAGGCCCCCCTCCCGCACAACCGACCTACGCAGCTGACCCTAACTTTGGCGCTCCACTCATCCCATCCCGACCTGCCCGAGTACCTCCGGCATTGCCACCTGGTATTCCTAGGTATGAGCACACACACTCACACGCACACATGCACACAAACACACACACACACCCTCTATTACGCACTTACACTCCCTTTCTCTGTTGTCTTTTGTGGCTAGCGGGTTGGTGCATGGTTACCGGTGGAGGGATGGATGATGTGGTGGTTGGGGAAACATTATGCATGATAAGCTGATGATCGATGTCCATCGCATGTCCCCTCCTCCCCCCTATCTCCCTCTATCCCGTCCTCCTCTCTCCCTGTAGCAGAAGACCCCCAGCTGCTCCCAATCGGCCCACTGTCATACGGCCTGCTGAACCTTCCCTACTCGACTAGAAACACAAATGCAGACTCCACTATTTTTATCCAGTCATGCAGATTGTGTTTACACTTTTATATCTTTGTTGTGTAACCGGTTAACTCCTTGTAATGATAAAATGTAATAAATCTCGTGATATTGTTTCAGTCAGTGACAGTACATCAAAAGTCTTATACACAGTTTGTTATTTTGACAGTGTGCCTATAGTTCAATAATGTGCATCACTGCAACGTCCATCATTTATTGTTAAAAAAGGGATACATTTTGTGACTCAGCGGTCATGAACCACTGTGTTATTTTGAATCTTATATGATCTTATTTTATTTGACATGAAATTGCTCTTAAAATATTATTCACCACCTTAGAATAATCGCAATGCCACTCTTGTAAGGCAATTTCCGCATGGGATGTTTACTTTGCTAAGGCACAGCAAAGCACCTTTAACACCCTCAGAAGTCTTTGGTTTTGGAAGGTATCCATCAAAAACATTTTCAAATTCCTATGATCAAGCTGTGGATGGCAACAGAGTGCGTGTATCAAGTGGCTTTTATCATAATTTTTTCTTAACTTTTGTTTTTTGTGGAACCTTTCCAGCACTAGATACAGGAGGGCGAGATAAAGCTAGTGGCCGAGACGTCCACAAAATCTGCAGCATGAGACAGATAGGAAAGAAAATTTTGGCCAGTGGCTCTACCTCCCTGTAAAGTCAGTGAAAACAGAGACTTTTTCAAGAATTATTGTGCAAATGGACCTTGATGCCTTGTGCACTTGCGAGCATGATATAATTGCATTGCACAATTTCATCTTATAAAGCCATAACAACTGAATATGCAAGAAAGAGCTTGTATCTCTGCAAAGGTGCATAAAAATTGCATAAATAAAGGTGTGGTGAATGCAGGGGTGGTGAGCGGTGCTCTTTCCTCACAGCTTGTTGTACCTCTTCTGTCCTTCCTCATCCTGCTTCTGCTAATGGGGTCATATGAATCACAACGGAAATAACCAAATACACACATCACACCTTGACAAACAAGAAACAGTGCTGCAGATGATTACACGACACACACGTGGTACGTAGCACCGCAGTTATGGGTGCAGACACACAGGGTTATTTCAAGATGAGCTTGCTTTGTAACGTGCCAGAGTGTGTTAATCTGTTGATTATGTTTATTATGTGTCCTGTGGATTATGGGATGGCTGCCAATTCCCTTCACACAGGAAAAATGTGTAGAGATGTTTGAATGGAAAGAGTGGTATGATTCACTGCAATTAACTGGGTGCAATGAGTTACCATGGTAACACAGATGTGAGTAGGTAAGCTTGTTGTGTTTAGTTTTGGGTCAGACATGTCTCTGAACCTGCAAGTTCCATTTCCTGTGAGCCTTTTGTGCTTGATCACTCAGTGTGTGTGTGCAAGAGTGAGAGTGTAACTTTTGCCTTTAGATCACAAACTGATGCAGAAACTTCCTCCTGGTTACCTTCCACAGGCGGCCACCCCACGTCCCTGCTCGTCCTGGCAGCTAGTGAAAGAAACTGAGGTGTTGGCCACACTTCAGCACTGCGACACCTGCAGCAGCAGCAGCAGCAGGAGTATTGGAGGGCAGACCATCCTTACTTTAGCACAGAAAGTACTTAAGTCTCGTTATCAGTGCAATCATAATAAAAACAAACCCTTTGAAAATGTTGTGGGTGTTGTGCGGCTTAACTGTGTTCAGCCTCTCCCTGTATTAACAACTTTTTGAGAAGTGAGAAGCATGAAATACATAGACAAAACACTCCTTTGTGATTAAGATTAGATTGACTACATTCATATTTGGTGATTGTGTTTGGCTGGAGTAAAAAGTAATTTTTCTTTGTAGATATTTTCATGGGAGCTTCGGGCCAAGTGGCCATTAGGAGGCGCTGAATCCCAAATAAATACTGATAATGCGGCCATCTGTTGTTACTCTCGAACTCATTAACGAAGAAGCACACATTTACCCCACAACTAGGGATGTCCGATATTGGCTTTTTTGCCGATATCCGATATGCCGATGTTGTCCAACTCTTAATGTACCGATACCGATAACAGCCGATACCGATATGTGCGCCGGTAAACGCTTTAGGAGTGCGTAGGTACTATTTTGGTGTAATGCAAGCATTATTTCATTTTTATCGGTTTTTATTTTATCGGTTTAAAGCAAAATATCCAATACCGATTTTTCATTTTTATGCTAAAATCGGGCCGATAATATCGGTGGGCCGATATTATCGGACATCTCTACAACAATCGGACAATCCCACAACTATACTTGTTTTTTACCACTCTTTTATTAGCTTGTCATCTCCTAATCCACCTAATCCACCCACACACAAAAAAATGGCTTGACCAACGCATTAACTTGGCTTTTTTAAATTCAATATTGCATCATCTATATCATGGCTCCATTAAACACAATGGCAACCTGATTTCAGGATGTTTGTACAGCTCTTGATAAAAATTAAATCAAAGGCTCCATCTGAGTACAATCAAAATGTCACATTTTGACAGAGTATACAAATATTCATCTAGGACAAAAAAGCTTAGACTAAAACATACAGGTGCTCACATCCACTTCTCAAAGCCACATCTAGCATGACCTTAATGAATATCATCCGGTCACAAGACTGCAGCGACTCAATCATGCTGATGCACGAGGTGTGGCATGTGCGTAGTGTGCTGCAGGAGACATGAATCAACGCTCCTCCATTAGTTCTTCACAAATTAGCACATTGGGGTCAAACAGCTAACGGGGAGGGAATCAGTAACATGACAAATCTCAACAGCTGAGGTTCCAGGTGATGCCAATGGGTAAAATGCACTAAGATTATTATAGCACATTGTTGGTGCATGAAAAAAAAGTCCAACGTCTGAACTCCTTGGGTGTGAGGCACAGTGTTCAGGCATGTAAACTGGACTTTCAACTTCTGTGAAAAGCTGTGCAAAGACACTTTAGCGCTTGGATTTGAAAAGACAAGTCGTCCATGCTGGCATGTGGCTGAACGTGGCATAAAAAGGCACTGAACAGATTTGACATTTTTCAGCCTCCCGGCGAGGAAACTACTTCTGAGGGAAAGGTTTTAATTTTCAATACACCCACAAACCCAGTGAGCTGCTAAAAAAAATGGATTTCCACTTGACATGATCAAGATTAAATTGGAGACGGTGAAGGAAACGACACCCCTTACACCTTCAGACAGGCGCCGTCCCTTTCACATGCGGACTTTCCGCTTGTCGTCGAACAGCTTCCGGACCGTGAAGACCTGAGGAAAGAAGAAGTCGCAGCATGAGCCCCCTACACACACACTTGTCTGCAATCTGTTGTTCTTACTAGCCATCACGTCACATCTTACCTGTGTGAAAGCCACACACAGCATAACCAGCACGCTGGCACAGGACCAGAAGGACACCCTCCACAGATTGTCCTCCAGAAGGTTCCGGTCTCGCGCCTCGAACGCCCTCAACACCGTCTGCATCTGCCGGCTGCGCTCCAGTCGCTTGTGCAGGGAGTCCATGGACTCCTGCAGGGATACGACAAGAATGGAGGAATGAGGCACTATTATGTAAGGCCTCGGACAGCTGTCCATCCTAAGGGGGGACTCAGATTGTTCTCAGGTCTGCTGGTCTTTCACGCAGCCCTAACAGCACAGCGAGAAACTTTCTGGTCTAGTCTGGATTAATATTGATTTCTATTGACTGCAAACGTAACTCTACAATAGATGAAGACAAACAAATCCTGCACTATAATTGTCCTAGTCAAGAAGACGTGTTGCGTCTCACCCTTATGTCCTCCAGCTTGTACTCCAGCAGGTTTCCGTCTGGCTCCTCCAGCCCTGCCCACTCGTCATCACCGCCAACGTCTCCGCCCTGGCCGTCGACTATGATTTCGAAGAACACCATCTTCTCCGAGAAGCGGCTGAAGGTGTTGTCGAAGCAGATTTGATAGTCTCCTTCCACCGTGGGCTCCACTCTGGACACCGTGGGAGTCAGATCAGCACAACATCAGCAACAGTAATAATCACAACAACAACAACAACAACAGCAGCATCACCAGTAACATCGCTGTAGTAATATGGCGGCAGGTGGGCGTTACACCGACATGTGAACCCCATCGGAGCGACGAGACTCGAAGATGAGCTGGTGGCCTTCAGGAGAGTGGATGGTGAAGTCCACGTCCATACCAGCACCTGCGATCACCTGTACATAAAGGACAGAGAGACAAATAGAGTGAGTCCAAGCTGTCGACTTTCAAAAGCTACAGGTAATCCAGAACCAAATAAAGTCAAATAGCCCTGTGTGTGCGTGCGTGTGTGTGTGTACAGTGACCCTCCCGTCTACAGTTTTCGGTGGGTCTCACCCACTAAGCAAACACACTGGGAAAAGTCATTAGGAGCTACTGAGTGTGAGACACATCCACAGTGCTGACAAAGGTGAGACACTGTGGAAAACACTTGTGTCTTGTTAAGGTGATTCAATGTGCTTCTGTTGCAGACGAGGGGTACTTTCACTTTCTGTTACAGTTCAAATGTGTAACAACACGTCTTTAACTGAGGAGTAACACTTGTGGCTACAGCTGACAGTTCTGTAATAGAAAAGGTCAAACTTGAGATTGAATATGGTAACATGAGGTCAAAAGGTTGGTTTGCTAGGTGCGCTGTCATGAGCCTGTTAATGGGGGCATCAGTAAAAACTTGAAAATTAGACTTGAGTGGAGTGTATTGGTGATATGTGTAATACACTTGGTGGACT
This sequence comes from Carapus acus, assembly GCA_900312935.1. Classification (NCBI taxonomy): domain Eukaryota; kingdom Metazoa; phylum Chordata; class Actinopteri; order Ophidiiformes; family Carapidae; genus Carapus; species Carapus acus. The sequence goes on along the minus strand of OMPJ01009173.1, from coordinate 13,881 downwards.
AACACTAGTATATGGTCCTCAGAGGCTACAAATTCAAACTGATCCCTCACCAAAAACCTGCACAGCATCTGTACAGTTTGCATTTTAACCTTACTCTCAGCTTTAGGTGACCTATACGAAAAGGCAGGACACCGACCTCTTTTGGGCTCAAGACTTATCAATCAACTTTTACACTAACCGTCACTTTTCTTTGTCGTTACATCGCTCTGCCAACATGATATTTAATCTCTGCAACACACACACACACACACACACACACACACACACTCTTACCTGATACTCGACCTCCATCGTCCCGTTCCTCACCCCTGATTGGAAGAAGCAGTCGTATCTCCCGGGTGGTAAAAGAAAGGTAAACTCGCTGTCTTGACTCTGGGAGAAAGCTACCGCCGAGGCCAAACACCACACGAGCACCGCCGTCAGCGTCAACGCGGCCCTGGTGGCCCCTGTCCGGAGGAGAGGCTCCATGGCGGCGGGACTGACCAGGGGCACAGCTACCGAAGGGCTGCCATCTCCTTCATCCGTCTTCCGCAGCACAACTTTGAGGCGCTGTGATTGGAGAGATCCGCCCGGACGAGGAGAGTGTGGCTGGCCAATCACAGGCCGAAGAGTATCCCAGGCCCAACCAATCATCGCACGGCACAGCGCTGACTCCGCTTGTATCTCTCTGCCATTCTCGCGCGCGCAGTCTCTCCCTTCATCGCCCCACTCTTCCCCCAATTCTCTCTCTCTCTCTCTCTCTCTCTCTTCCTCTCTCTCTCCGTCTGTCTGTCTCTTTTCTGTCTATGTCCTGCTGTTGACAATTATGTTCTGAAGTATGAATGTATATCATCATAATCCCCTTCCTCTTTTTCTAAATCTCAGTCCTCTATCTTGTCTACACATCCAAACAAATGTTTCTTTTATTTACTTACTAGTAAGACATACAGAATTTTCCGCACACCTGAGGAGTGAGTGGACATTTCTGCTGGATTTGAACTTAGGACATGTGAGATGGACAATACCTGAGGATGTGTGTTTTTTTTTTTTTTGCTCAAAATGATTCTAATTAAGTGTATAGAGTCAAAAATTCTTCCCTCTGTCCATGTCTCTCTCCCTCTCTCTGTCATTCCAACGGACAAAGTCAAAGAACGGTCCATCACTGAAATGGCTCGACTGACAATGCAAAGTTGTGTCCAGACTAGGAAATATCTACTATAAACAATTGTTTACTTACTCAACTTGCAAATATCCCATTCGCTCACTTGTAAGAATATGTGAGGTGTTTGCTACTGTTATGGTGTACGTGCTTGCATTTCATCAGGAAAACAATATATTACTCAGTTAAAAATCAATGAACAAATTAACAGCTTGGTTTCTCGACAAACTGACATTTTATTAAGTGTTTATCTGCAGGGGGCACAGCTGCATGGCGGCACACTCTACCAGTCACATGAACCATGTGCATTTTGGGAGATGTAGTCTGCAGGGTAATGCACGCTCAAATGAAGCAGACTTACAGTGTATTGAAACAATCGTCTAGCACTGATGGGCCAAATACATTAATGCTCTGGGCTTCATTTGCTCTGTGCCTGCGGCCCTTGAATTTGACATCTGTGGTATATTGACAATCACTCAAGCGTCAATGGGCCACATACAATGATGCAGCGGGCCACATTTGGCCCAGAGGCCTTAAATCAACACCTGTGGTATGTTGACACACTCATTCAAACACTTGTGGGTCAGATAAGATTACGCAGTGTGAACTAGACACTGGCTGAACCCCTAACTTGTCCCCCTAGCACCTTACTGAGGCAGCGTACAGCCCAACAGTGACTGCGGATTACACAGAGGGGCTAAAATGATATTTAATATCTCACTTTCCTCCAAATGTTAGAAGTTGTTTTGTGTAAGACCACCAGGGGAAAGTCTGGCCTTGAAACATTGACAGAGTGACTGCTCCTTTATTGAACCTGTTGGAGTTTGACACTAGCATGCTAACTTCCACCAGCCAGTTGCCATGGTGCTACCTCCACTTTCAACACATTTAACACTAAAATCCATTGTGAACTCAGGCAGCAGTGAGAAGAGTTTGGGGTAATACTTCAGATATTTATGTCAGAAACACTTTTTAAACACGAGGGTGACATGAGCTTAGGGGGACTTTCCATCCACGAGCTAACACACTGAGTCATTGGTTGCGTGTGTTCTCCATTTTATTGCACATTGTTGTGCTTTGTCCTCTCAAAAGTGATGTGGCCGCATGGCCATTGGTGGATAGATGAAAAGCAGAAAAGAATAAAATGAGCAATACTGTACTTCCAGCTCAGCTGTGATGATTACAGACTCTCGCCAGTGTCTGACAACAGTGTGTGACATCAGGACGCATGAAATCATGAATGGCAAAATGGCTCCTACTTTTCTGAGCTAGATTTCAGTTTAAGCATTTTACTGTGCAGCTTCCCACTTCCTGGTAAAAATGGATCAGGTGTCACTTTCTATTGAAATGGATGTAGGACACCTATAAAAACAACTCGCTAAAGGTTAGACAAACAACACGCACACGTCGCACAACATGCTGCATGACAACCCATAAATGGAGCCTACTGGTACAAAAAGACAAGTGCAAATGAATGAACAAATCTCAACCCATAGATAAAATCAAGACCTGAAAAGATATTTTTAAACAACTGACTTACCACTACGGAAAAAACACGCATCTAATTTTTGTGTTTGGGAGCGAGTGTGATAGTTGCACACCTGATGACCCAGTTTTTGTAACATGGGTGAGAGCCAAAATGGTAAAATGCTATTACACTGCAGACACACACACACACATGCACACACGCACGCACACACACACAATAAGCTCCAACAGCTGCACAAAGCAATCGGTAACGAATTTTAAAAAGCAGCTTAAACACAAAATGTGAGCCTCCTGGAGAAAAACATGGACCCTGTGAAAAACAACAAAGGGAAACAGAAACAAGGAGAGAAAGTGTAAAAAGTGGAGATGCAGTGAGGGAACAACATTGTCTCTGTGCCCCTCCTGATCCCCGTCGACTGGCTGCTTCCTTTCTTTTCGTCCTCCCTTCATCTTTATCTCCTGTGTGCACGCATGCGTTTGCAAACATGCGTGTGTTTGTTCTGAGTAATTTCAGCATATGGACTCCATCATGGCAAATTGTCTAATCCTCAAGGACTGACAGACACAAAGTGCCTCCCCGTTTCCTGCACCTTCATCATCATTGTGCTTTGCAGCAACAGGTCTCCTCAGTCAGAGTTAGAGCAAAATGTTTCAAAACGCTTTTAGATGTAATAACACAATGGAGTCTTGGATGATAGTACAGTGTTTAAGTCTGAGTCCCGCTCTCGCTGCGGCTAAAACACGCCAAAGATGTGCTAAGCTGTGGTAACGGTGGGGAGCGTGTGTGTAAATGAGTTTCTTCAACTCTCAGGCGCAAACCTCAGTCAAATGTCTTTGTTTTTCAATTCATATCGAGCTCGCCTGGGCGCCGCGCTTCAAATAGAAGCCACAGAGAAGTGAAAAAAAGAAGAAAAAAAGCAAAGAACCCAGGGCAAGAGAAAAAAACTCAGCGAGAGAGGAAGAGTCGAGTGAAGAGAGAGAGGAAGTGTCAGCCGAAGGATGATAACAAGTAGTTGTAGGAAGTGTCCACAAACACACACGCACGCACACTCGCTCTCTCACTCTCTCTCTTTCTCTCTCTCTCTCTCTCTGTTGTCATCTCCATTTCGTCTACACAGACACGGTGGCTGACAGGCGGCGGCGGTGACAGCGGGCGATCAAACAGACGAGGTGAGGGAGGGAGAGAGAGAGCGAGAGACAGAGAGAGGGGCGACGATGGCCGTCTGGAGGCCTGGCGGGCAGCGTCTCTTATTTTCTTCCTTTTCTCCGTTGTTTCAGAAATGGATCTGTCCTCGAGCAGCATGAAAGAGGGGAGCGCTGGATGTGCCGCATGACCCGCGGGAGGACGTTTAGATGTGAAACTGACCAACAATCTTCCCAGCAAAACAAAGCCAAACAAAAAAAGAGAGAGAGAACCGGGTGAAGCAAAAACATAAAGCTTTTCAAACTCAGATGCCCTGGAGCAGCTTTGATCGCTCGGCAGCGGTGAAGAAATCATTTTGTTCCTCCCCCGGCTGGTTGCATCACCTCTACCCTGAGCCAGCCTGAGACGCCAGTGAATGCCAATTTCTTTATCACATGTTTTGTCTCTCTCTCTCTCTCTCTCACTCAGCCTCTCACTCATCCCGCCTTTGCCCCCGATCCAGGTGAGCGAGAGCCGGGGAATGGCAGAGGGTCCAGCCGGGCCCAGGCCCCAGGTGTTTGTGGTGGACAGCCAGGCTGGGTACGTCCCTCTGCCCAGCGTCCGGACCCCCAGGTGGACACGCTTAGGACAGAAGTCTGTCTTCCCGCTGGTGGGCCTGGCCCTGCTCGGCCTGCTGGTGGAGGGATGCTTCATCTACAAACTGTACACCAGAGCGGAGGTGAGGCGCTGGCGTATGTGTGTGTGTGTGTGTATTGGCGAGAAAGAGAGAGAGAGGCCGCAGGATGGTAGAGAGAGAGAGAGAGAGAGAGAGAAAGAGAGGACTTTCAATCGTTGGAAATTCCTCGTGTTGGAAATTTCCCTGTTTTGGTGCGCGTCACGGTCCGACCTGCTGTCGCCTGCGGATATGGCAGCGTGGGTTGTCGTGTTGGTCTTGAGATCACAAACCACTGAGGGAAACATTTCTGCCCGTGGACTGTTTCTGCGTTTCAGCTTCCCCATCTTGTCTCTCCTGGGTGATCTCTCAGTGTCACTTCACTTTTCTCACACGCTTCATCTTGAAATCGCCTTCAGCCGTAACGCAACGCCTCTCATTCGTCGTGAAAATCAGTGTTTCCCCAAATGTCATCATCGAGTCAAGGGTTTTTTCATCACACATCTATTTTTAGATGGTGATGGTGCATCAGTTTTTTTGCAACTAATTTTATCCCCTGGATGCACAACCTACCAGTTCCTACACTCTTACACGAGTAAGGTCATTTTCAACCCCAATTATAATTCTGAAAAAATTGAGAATTTTCTCAAAATGAATGAAAACTTAAATAAAGGAAAATATTGCCTCATGTCACAAACATGTTAATGAGGAATACCTGGAATAAGAATATATTAAAATTTTTCTTTCTTAAGATTTTAGATTTCAGAGAAATTCTGCAAATGTTTATTCTGCATACACAGCAGAGCTCTCCTATTCCATGATCAATGTTGTTTCATTTTCTTGTTAATCACATAGTCATGCTAATATGTGCTATGCATCCAGTTATTGACGTGGATATAAAGTATCTGTGCACTCAAACTTACCTCAAATTTAATGGTAGAACTGATTCTCTTCTTGTTGGGAATCAGGTCATAGACAGGGTGAAACAACTTTGCTTTGCAACTCATATGCGTGTGTGTGTGTTTGTGTGTGTGTTTATGTGTGTGTGTGTGTGTGTGCGGTGTGTGTCGCGCGTGTGTGTGTGTGTGCCCTCAGAGCCTGTACGATGCAACGCACTTCCTGTTGTTACACACTGTTGAACTCTGGACCTGTTTCATACTCATGCATGAACATATTGAGCCACTATAAGCTATGTGATCACACGCCTGCTTTACTCTCCATATCCAAGATCAAAACATCTGGCCACGTTGTGTGTGTGTGTGTGTGTGTGTGTAAGTAGGTAGGTAGGTGGTTAGGTGGGTAGGTAGGTAAGTACTTAATTGATCCATTGATCTTGCATACATGCGTGTGCATGTGCGTGTGTAGTTGTTGTTTTAACAGTTGCTGTCGTTGTCTGTTGCAGGCCGTCACCAGTAGGAGTCATGCAGAAGGTACTTCAATGTTATTGTCATTAGTAGTTTCATTCAGAATTGCCTAATTTGTCCAGTCTATTTGAGATACTTTGTGAACCTCGGAGGGGAAAAGCCTGTCTGCACTTGCCCTGCATTCATTGCTCCAAATAGTTGTTGGATTTAGAAGATTACTAATTAAGTACCACGTGCAGACCAACTGGGTGCAGACGTGCCGTGTGTGGACATGCTGTGTGACATGCGAATAATTACTTCACCTGCGTCAGACAGCAACAGTTGAGCGTTGAGCAATTGTTTTTTCGTCACAGCGAGCTATGCGGCTCCACACCTGCAGCATGGGTGGGAAAAGCCCTTTGCACACCTGCTAGGTCAGACACACACACACACACACACAAACTCACACTCACAGGCCCTAATCAGCGGCCTGGTGGTTTGATTCTGACCAATTTGCACACCCACTCTCAGGCTCCAGTAAATCCATTGGTGAGGACAAAGTGGTGCAGTGGGAATACAACGTTAGCTCCTCCTTCACGCACCTGATGGTCTACAGGAACGGGCGGCTGCGGGTCCAGGAGGAAGGTTACTACTTCCTGTACTCCAAAGTGCGGTTAAACTCGGTCGAGGACTGCTCCCTTATCCAGCACAAAGTCATGAAGCACACCAAGTCTTACGGCAACTTGATCGAGTTGATGAAATCCAGCAGGTTGGACCGCTCGCTGTCTGTCTGTCTGTCTGTCTGTTGGGCCCGTCACAGTGACATGTGCCCGAGGCGTCCGTCTTGGCTTCCACTTTGGAAAGTTGCTCCATCTCATCTGTGTGTGTTCCTCCCGCCCCCCTCCTCCTTCTCCTCTCCCCCAGTTTCCACTGCTATCCCTCTAAAAACCCCAGCAAAGTCAAACCAACGCTGGATCCGGACGCAGAGAACCTGTGGGACAGTTTTCTGGGTGGGATCTTCCACCTGAGACGCCAAGATGAAATATTTGTCTTGTTGGAGAACAGAGAGAAGATGCGACCTGGACCTACGGAGAACTTCATGGGCGCCTTCATGATTTCGAATTTAGCAGAGTTCTAACTGTCAGGTTTAAGGTTAGGGTTGGGGTAAGGGTAAGGATTAACCTTACCTTAACCCCCAAGGGTAGCCCTTTGCACACCTGTTAGGTCAGACACACATACACACACACTCACAGGCCATATTCAATAGCCTGGTGCTTTGATTCTGGCCGATGTGCACACTCACCCTAAAACCTAACTGGGTTAGGGTAACCCCTAACCCTTAACCCCAGGAGATCTCTGCCATCTGCCCAATAGTCACGACTTTGAACGTCCACTTTCAGCTTTGATGAATTGAAGCTGAGGATTGATCCAAAAAGTTAACAAAACCTCGCTTCACCTCAAAGAGTATCTGATATTCAGGCTTCCTACTAAATTATGTGTGTTTTGTTATCCTGTTTGTGATTATCGATGAATGAATAAAACGTCATATCATCCAGCTACGCTTTGCTTCGCCTCATCTTTTAGAGAGTGTCTCACCTTATCCTGAGCAAACCGACCTGCAGCCTTTCCGCTTTGAGACGGTTTGGATGAAGCATCTCCGAGCGCATCGAGAGGAACCGCAGCCTTGTACACACGCTACAGTCGATTCATAACCAGCAAATCTGTAGGTGGCGAATGGCGCAAAGCAGCAAGAGCAGGATGTGGTTGGATACAGACCAAGACGGGGAAAAGCAACTTGTGAGCGCTGAGGTGAACATGCTGACTCAGTTTCTTCAAGAGTCAAGGGGATGTGTGTGTGACTGGGGTACGGGGTGGGGGGGG
>OMPJ01009172.1:0-27602 GCA_900312935.1 Carapus acus | reverse complement strand
AAAAAAAAAAAAAAAAAAAAAAAAAAGAAAAGTCTTTGCAGTCGGCATGTTTCCCTCTGGGCGCCGATAGGCCTGCAACATTCCCGTCGATCGCCCTCCAAGGTTATGCGCTAACTCGCTCGCTCGCCCGGCCTGGGCCAACACCTGCCAGATGGAAAAATTTGTTTGGTTGTTCAATTAGTTTAGGCATTTTTCAGTTGCCCTTTTCCAAACCAAAACAACAAGGGAGAGAGCAAACAGCTCCCCGGGCAGATTTAGTTGTTTCCCTGTCGAATTTGCTGATGAAATCAAACAACCTCAAAAGCCAATCCTGATCACCGCTCCGTTGGAATTCCAACTCGGTGTTGTGGTGCATTGCAGTGCCAGCGGTTTGCTGGCTGCGAGGTCGAACTCGGTACCAAATGTGCCGATATTTACACTTGCTGATTACGTGTGTGTGTGTGAGTGCATGGTGTGAACCCGATCACATCCCGGGACAACCCAGAAGTGAGACAGAGGTGTGGAACAAAAACATTGTTTGCGTTAAATCAACCCGACAAGTTCTTTGTTTTAACGTTTCTGAAATCTGAGATCAGTATTTCATCCCATAACAGTCACTTCTCACCACATAGTTTGCGGATTACATATGAATTTGGTGACTGACGATTAATCAAGTTGTCACTTTTATTTCTCTAAACTTTCTATTTTGGTTTCTAGATGTCCAAAATTGCAGTCCATGGTTGCGTCACCACAACCTTGTCAGGAATCTGTTCAATCTGGGCATCAAACGTGCTCTCTGTGTTTACGGCCTAGCCAAAGGTTGCACCTCCACGCTTTTATAGAATTATTAAGTAAGCAATTATGATAACCCACTGTTTTAAAGATAATAGGATGATAAGGTTCTGCCAAACTCGCGCTGTAGTTTGCCCTCGCGCTGCTCCTCCTGAGAGGAAATCAATATCCTCAGCAGTCTGACCGCCGAGTCCCCTCGATGGCGCCGTGCGGTTATTTTTATATCCGCTCAGCAATTAATTCTAAGATCACGTATGCGCTGTGGAATTGAATGGGTGAATATCAAACCAAAACACAACGTGGAGTCCTGTGCACATCCACGTTCTAATGACCCTGCCTGGCTAGTGGCATTTTATCAAAGCTCATAAACCTTGAATGACTATATATTGATAAAGGCTGTTTAAAGTGTCATTGGAACGATAACATTTGCACTGTAAATGTGGCTCGCAGGCTCCAGTTCCAATCACGCCGGTACGATAAGCCCAAGTGCCTAACAGGCCGCGACCAGGGTGTTAAAGCCCACCAAATATTAGGTGGCTAGATACGGAATGTGACTTCCTGCGATCCCTATTGTGATGATCTGTTATGACAATATCCAGAGAGCATGTTAACATAAATATACGCAAGCTAACTGTGCCAACATTTGAGTTCCCTCATGGATTAACAATGGAATTGGAATTTGTGAATGTGCGTTTCTTGCTGGTAAAAAGTGCCAAAAACTGGCAAACTCCACTAATTCACACACACTCCACTCTCAGGAGACATTGGTAAGTGAGGGCTTGTGTCCATCCATGCATAAAAATGAGCTGAGGCTCGGAGACGTGGGGAGAGTGTTTTGACACTTTGCCCTGATCAATATCAATAAAGCAATCAGCACGCCGGGGGCTCAAACAGGCTGAGAGAAGGATTCCATGCGGAGCGTAACGGAGTTTATGGCTTTACTGTGGAGGTGGAGCGCTGGTTCCAAGTATACCAGCCCATCCATCTTCACACACACACGTTTATGTGTTGTTGACGTACATTCGCAACCTGGAGTCATACCCGTCGCACTGAATGATACATGTCAAAACTAAAACCTTTGCTAGATGGGAAAATTTGTACTCCGACTGAATGCGGTGGTTATTGATAACAATCACAACTGCTGGTTTGTCCTGAAAACTCAAAAAAATAAAAATAAAAGTGTTCCTATTTTCTCTCCAAGGAGGAGGAGGTCCAGACAGCCGGGGTGCACTTTGCTCAGGCTGGCCATAAAGCCAGACAATAAATTCAGCAAGACTTCTGAACTGGATGACATGAGCAGAGGCGAGAGGAGAGGAGACAAGAGGGGTGTGTGTGTGTGTATGTATGTGTGTGTGTGTGTGTGTCTCAGACAGAGAGAGATCAATTCTTCCAACATGGCATAAAAAAACAAGTGGACGCATGCAGACAAAAACACCAGCACTGTATCTGCAGACGAATTCAGCAAAGGGTGGATCTCCTGGGATATCACACTAGAGAAGATTGCGGCGTTCAAACAAAGTGAGAGGAAACACGTTAGGTGTCTCAAAGTTTGCTGCTAAAAAGTCTAAAAACAGACTTTGTATTCTAATAACGGCAGCAACGGCAGCACACAGACATCCTCAGGATTTCCAACATTCCAACAATAACAATTTCAGTGTTATTATTATTATTGTTGTTGTTGTTGTCATTTATAGTAGTAGTAGTAGTAGTAGTAGTATTGAATTTCATCTACAAAGCTCATGTGTCACCAATTACAAAATATCAAGGAAATATTTGGGGGTTTTTTTGGAATCAATGAACCAGAATTCAACAAAGATTTACTTCAGTATGAACAGTAATTGTTGGTTCATGATTGGTGCTCACTTGATGCAGCATGTTTTAGCCAGTGGAGAGTTTTTACTACTAATGATTCGCTTCAAAAGTAGCAAGTTGTGGTTATAATTGCTGCACCATCACCTCAAAATTAGCCAAACACCAAAACATTGCATGGAGGACTGCCTGCAGTAGGCCGTTATCTCCCATGAGGCCCCTCGGGCAGATTTGACCCTCCCAGGCTGTTTGACATTGGGTGTACTGCCACCTTGTGATGAATTTGGAAACTTGCAGCTTCAAATTCCAACAAACTCCCTGCAGCGTGTGTGTCTAGGAAGACAGAATAGAGACAATTTGTTCCGTTCGGTGTTTCACCACAGAACCACAGCCCAGAACATAGCCTGGGGGAGGAGAATGTGAGCCTGTGTGGGTGTGTGTGTGTGTGCGCACTCTCCACTCCCCTGTGGTCACACTGCAGATGGATGTCGCTGCCTGATGTTGACCCCCCACACACACACACACACACACTCTCCCCACTCAGTGATCACAGCAGTCTTGAGGCGGGGTCAGAGTCATTTTCTAGATCGTGAAAAGGGCGTCTCGCTCCTCCCAGGGTGGAGGTGTCGTGTGTGTGTGCGCGTGTGTGTGTGTGTAGGGGGGAGGGATATTCAATTCATCTCTATCTGCTGCCCGGTCATGCTTGCGGTGCAGGGCCACCATCCCTCACGCCTGGTGGGGGCCGCCCCGTGGATTAGGCGCTCCCCTAGTGGGAGACTAACAACCCCTGCGGCACACTCAGCAAATACTGCAGCCACTCAAAGCAGCTGGAGCAGAGCGCCTGGCGGTCCGAGATGCTCTGCAGGACCAGGAACCCACGCGGGACAGAGATAGCGGCGTCTCCGGCCGTCATGGCGGGGGCCCCGGCCTGCTGTCCCTCAACAGGGACTGACAGGCTGATGTCCCGCCATCAGTCCGAGTCATGATCCCCAGTCAGAGAATGTCACAGGGTGTTTAGGTGTGCGGGCACAAACAGGTAAAACTCACAGCCTGTGTGTGTGCGATAGTGCGTGTGTGACAGACAGGGTCGTGAAATAAAAACGACAAAGCGCCGACATGTGCGCGCAATGTCTCAGCATCACGCCAAATCAAAAATGGAGAGGACGTAAAGGAGGGTGTCAGCGTCTCCCCCGACAGCAGGAGGATGACAGCGTGATGGATGCCTGGTTACGGCGAGCTGAGAGCGGCGGCCGCGTGCGAGCAGAGACGTCCTGGTTATGAATGGACGACTCAATGAGCTGGAACATAAATGGCTCGCGGTCATAATTCCTTCACAGTGAGCGAGATTGTCCTGCCGTCACGTTGCGCCGTGAGGAAGATGCATCACGCTGCTGGACCGAACAGGTCTCTTAACTCCTTTAGCTCTTTCTCCTGGGGCGTGCAATGGCTGACCCAACACACTCATTCTCTCCTCAGACACACACACACACACAATGTGCTAATTCATTTGAGGTGTTAGCATTTTCAATTAGCCCACACCTCCACTCTCCGTGGCCTCGTCTACTCTTGCAGGCAGACGCCGCCCAGCAGGGGAAAAGCAACAAAATGCTAATTCCGCCCATAAAGACGCTGCAAAACATCTAAACTAGGCAAACAAATAAACACTGATTTACAATTCACAGGTAGAGAGCGCAACTTCCAGGGAAAACAAGTTCCTCACGCCTCTTCATACTCCACGGTTGTTTCAGAACTTTATTTCTGCTATAGGTTTGTTTTAAAAGCACTTGATAGCAATACAGAGTGACCAGCTTTTATGATACACGTACTGCATATGTCAAAACATTCATGCCAAAGAAAAGGACTATCGAAGCATTTCCAAATGTTGATACATGAGAGAAAAAAATCAAGGTACAAATGCAGGTCCGTCATAACAACCATATAAAGACAACAATACCATAAAGCGTATTAGTGCTGCTAGCTTAGAAGTGTTACGTGACCAGCAAACAGAATCAAAGTTGTAGTGAGGGAAAAACTCCCGGCTGATTTTCTTCTGGCGAGAAAATACCCAAAATATCAGCCATTCTTACCAGACAAACCTTAACTTTACTGTTGAATTTTTTAAGAGGTAATTCGCTGAAATCATTCAACAAGATTCCTCCCGTGTGAACACTGGTGAAGAAAATACTAGACATTTTTGACGATACAACATCCCAATCCCCTGTGTGTAAAAAAAAAAAAAAAGAAAAGAAAAAAAAAAGATCATAAATGGTTGGGCTTACTATTGCGAAAAGGCTATAGCAAGCAAACGAATAAAACATCTCAACATTAATATCAAAGCAGAATGTTTGAAATATTTGAGGCTACGTATTTGTGAGGCAGTGACATCTATACATCCTACTTTTTGGAGGGCAGATGGGGTTGGGAGGTGGGCAGCAATACAAAATAATTTAATCTACAATTCTTTGTCTCCTAACAGATTGTACACTCTAGCTCCAAAGCTGTCGGATTTTCATGTAAGGATATAACAGATTTGAAAATTTAAAAAAGAAATGGTAAGACAAGCCAAACAGCAGTGCATCCTGATTCAAGTCAATCAAACCAGCACATTGTTGGAAGCAAAACGGCTCACAGATGGCGTTTCCATAATCGGCGGCTACACAAACTTTGCCTGGGCCTGCATGGTGATGAGCAGCTCAATGTTTCAATCATAAAGAAACAAAGATGTCCGAGGATTCACCACTGCGGTCATGTGCTGATCTTTCTGCTTTCTTGCTGATCTTTCTTGCTGATCTTGGAAAACATGGCTATGGCACTGCCTGGCTAAAAACTGACACGCGACCACACCACAGAGTTTGGTTCGTCGATAACAAGTTCAGGTGTGCATGCGAGTTTGCTGACGAACGGCTTTGCTCTAATCGCTGATCTGGGATGGGGAAGGCAAACTGTGCGAATTGCTGACGACCGAATCAGAATTCTTACCAAATGTGCGAGTGCAAAATTGCCCACATCTGCTCACCATACACATCCGCGGGTAAACAACTGGTAAATGCACACACATTTGTGTGCAAGAGTGTGTGTGTGTAGTAGGTGGGCACGAATTGCGAGGACCCTCTCTGAAAGCATCACTGGGTACTTACAGTTTCATATCAAACTCATTATACTGGATTGAAAAGTTTAAGTACTAATTGTTAGCATCACATAGCTCTCCATAACCACGCGTTTGCATAACAACATCAAAATACAACTGTAGTCTGCAGCTGGCACTGGTGGACTTCACAAAAACACACTCCACTTCCTACTCCAATTTCTCATTTCTGCATCTCTGAATTTGCTCTGAGGCGTCAAGTTATATTTTGAAGTGCAGAGTTTGGGGTATTGGGACCCATGTCCCACACCGAAAGGACAATGAAATGTTGTTTCCATACATGAGGTACAAACAGAGACAATAGAAAATGTGTGTGTGTGAGAGAGAGAGAGAGCAAGGACGACAGAATGAGAAAAAGGAGTCGTCTGTAAATCAAGCACCTTTAGTAAGGACAGTGACACAAAAACAAAAACAATAAAAGTCAATTATTCTCTGTGTTTCAGTAACAGGTTTCCACAAGAAAGCGATTCATACTGTTAAGAGACCATGATTGTGTGCTTATGTGCGTGTGCGTGTAGAGTAAGACATTTGAAGATGCCCTTGGCTGGCTGACTCGGGGAGCTGAGGGTGGCAGCAGCGGGTGAAGGGCTGTGGGCTGTTTGCAGGGTCGGGAGGGGTCGATGCTTGATGCAGGAGAGGAGCTGGGGGAACACACACCGAGTCTTTAGTAAAGGAGGATGCGGCGCTCGATGGCCTTGCGGCAGATGGGACACTCGCTCATCCGGTCCCCGCACAGCTGGCAGGTGCCGTGGCCGCACATGAAGATCATGTTCTTCAGCCGGTCGAGGCATACTGGGCACATGGTCTGAGGGACAAACACAAGCACGCTATATAAAGTCACTGCCTCCCCGGTCCGGTTTGCAGTCAAATCACAGCCACATCTGCACCCATACTTTTTTAGGACATTCCCAGTTTATACACCCTAAACACATAAAGATACACAAGCTGTTGCACAAATGTGTACGGAGTTGCACATTTGTGCAGCTTATATTAGCGAGAGCACCCAAACATGAACACAAAGGCACGAAACCATCAGAGTGTGCATGTGAGTATGCGCCTGGCACCCATATCCTGCTCACCTGCTCCTTAATGTCTTGGAGCTGCTGCTGTAACTTCTGCACGTCGGCATTAACGTTGGTGTTGTCTTTGTCCCGCTGCAATGCTGGAATGTTTCCGCTTGCTTTATTTTATTTTTTTTTGAGGAAAAAAAGCAGCACAGAAAATATGTTAAGGGGAAATTTTCTTTTATGAGTGAGCACAGATGTTGAAACTTTGCACTAGAAGCTGAAAATTCGTTGCAAACATCCACAGATACATGCATGGTGAACTTAAAAGGTTTGGCAGATCATATGTGAGCCAGCAGTCTGGGATGGAATGTCAGTGCCTTCAGAACCACACAATCTTTGGGAGCTAATTTGGGATTCATCAGAGTGTCATTGTGAGTAAAATACAATTTGGCAAAGGCAGGGGGCCAACGGCTCTCTGCTTTTGGCCCAGAGCGATCAACAGGATGTGTGCGCGAGCGATACGAGCTCGCAGATGCCAGCCCTCGTCCAGACCGAACTGGACCTGTGCCCATTCCTGGCGACTCCCATCTCAGACTGGGCCAGTTTTGCCACGGCTAAACATCTGCCCAGGAAGGCGTAATTCTTGGTGGGTGTGCGTCATGTGTTTGGGCATTTTAAGTGTTTAGGATGCTTGTGTGAAAGAAGAAAGGAAAGGGCTGGGTGGGTGGATTTGGAAGGGAGGGATTGAAAGGGTGGGGGTGTGAGGGTTTTGGAGACAGGGGCCGGGGCAGCGCTGAAGAGGAGGAGAAGGGGAAAGTGGAGGTGAGGAGGCAGAGGAGCTCTTGGAGAAGCTCTGTCGGAGGGAGCGGTGGCGTGGAGGGTATACTTACACCAACTCAGAGCCAGATTGTTGGGCTGGAGAAGATCCTGCGACCCCCCTGCCATAGTGTTAGAGCTCCCTGCTGGGAATAACCAGTCACATTGTTATAGCAGGAGCCCCCCCGCAGCGGGCACAGCAGGTGGCCCAGAGACCCCCAAACTACTCACTATTGCCTCGAAGGGGAGGGTCGGAAAAAGAGAGAGAGCGCCTCTGAGAGGCCAGAAAGTAGGAAACAACGATCCAGGAAAAACTGGGGAGAGATTTTCTTTCTTTAAGCGGGATTTATGGTTGGCAAAAAAAAAAACATATTTTGCCATTTCTTCACTTAAGCGTGAGAAAGTCTAAAGTTTGCACTGAAGTGTCAGGCCAGAGCTGCATTACAGCAAGCCAAGAGTTGTCCTACAGAAAAAGGAAGTCAGAGCATTTTGTGATGGCTGACAGGTTTGCTATTAAAAGCAAGGGTGTGTCCAGGTTGCGCAAAAACAAAAATAAATCAAGGGATGAACTGCTTCTGCTGCCCCTTGCGTGGGTGTGTGTATGTGTGTATCTTGGCCCGGGTTTAGAAAGCAGGTGAACTCACAACAGTTTCCCTTTTAAATCAAAATAAAAGAAGTGTGGAAATGTGACGAGACAATTAACAAAACCACACAGATACACACCGCTTCAGGTGGACAATGAGGAATCAGTGCTATGTAGACGCGAGATGGCGTTGTGAAAACACACTCAAAATAAAAAAGTAAAAAAAAACGACAACACACGAATCACAAGTGACTCTACAGTTACAGGTCTCAGAGGCTGCTTTGCTATTCCAGGGAGGGATGGCAAGGCTTCCTGGCACTACATTCAGGTTTGGCTCATTGTAGAACCTGAACTGGACACGAATTTGTCTCCGTTATATTCGAAAAACATTTTTTTATTCCCTTGTAAGAAAATGTAGCATTAATTAATTTACATTATCAGTCATTTGGCTAAATAGCATTAACTGACCACACGTCATGGGCCACTTCAATAAATGTTATCATGTGGCTGGGGGAAACAAAATTTGAACCGTAGAACAATTTGTACTTAGAAAGGTATATCCAAGTGTGTGAAGCTGGAGAATACCTCTGAGGTCACGATCTACGGCTCGAGGACAAATGAGGATCGTCAACACTGAAAAGCAAAACCTACCGAATGCATGCACTACTGATCAAAACATGCTACTTTGACGACGGGAAAAGGATTAGAGATAGCAAGAATGTGAGAAAGTGTGAAGGTGTCTACTTAGAAGAAGAAACACATCCAAAATAAAATGGCTGTGTGTGCGTGCGTGCATTTGAGCGAGGCAACGAAAGCATGCAAACAACCAAAGCTAAGACCAGACAGAGATAGGAAGACTACAAGGGAGGAATAAAAGAGCAGGAAAAATAAAGAGGGAATTAAAAGGGAATGGTTGGAAAATTCACTCACTAAGGTCATCATCATCATCATCATCATCATCAGCGGCATCATCCTCCATACCTTTCCCTCCGCAGCACAGAACGAAGGGTGTGCGGCGTTCCACAATAGCCCGGCACTGTACGCACTTCTTCATGAGGCTGGCACAGTCTGAGAAGACAGCAAAAGGACATTGTGGGGTTAGAGGACACATGTGCATGCACAAACACACGCTTGTTTTATGTACACAGTCGCTTGATAATTCAGACTTACTCTCACAAGCGCACATGTGGCCACAGGGCTGGAACAGCACGGCTGCCTTTTTGTCGGAACACACCACACACTCTTCGATCTGTGTTGTTACAGAAAAGAAGGCGGATGTGTCAGTCAAGGGCATCTGCGGCGTAATAATGTTAGAACTGGACAAGTGTACGTGTGTGTGTACGTGCTGCTACCTTTGTTCTTGACTGGACCTGATCCTTGCAAATGAGACACTTCTTAACTCGTGGCGAGCAGAGGGAGCAGGTGGCAATGTGTCCGCATGGGCCGAAAAGTGTATCCCGCTTCATGTCAGAGCACACCATACACTCCTCCAGGGATTCCATGTTGCTGTTCAGAGAGGGACTGCGGGTGCCCACTTGGCCACTGGAATATTGAGAAGAGTGTCAGTGAGCGTGGGTTCATGTGTACGCAAAACCAACAGAGGTTTACAAGCAATTGGGAACAAGGAACTGAGCAAAGGAAATGCCAGTAAACTGAAGAGGAGCAAAGAAGAGGGGGAGGTTGAAAAGCACCACATGAAGAATTTCAGTAAAAATCAATGAAAATCTCTTTTCCTGAAATTGAGCTCTTTTCTTCTTTGTCTTTGAATTTTTTTTTTACAGTACTGTGGTATGTGTGTGTGTGTGCGTGCGTGCATGCGGCACAGCTCCAAAAAACCGGCTTCTGAGTGTGTGCACCTATTTGTGTGTATGTGAGGGAGAGAAATGCTACTGCAGCGTGCAGCGCTGTAAGGTCAGTACAGAGGAAAGTTGAAACCGAAATGTGAAACACACACAAACAGCTGGAGTGTGTCAGAGCAAAGACCGATGGCGGCAACAGCCTAGAGATCACCTGAATGGCTTGCGTGTGTTTACCTGCTCTTTTCTTTGTGACATTTTGCCAGAGCCTTGCACAGGCTGGGGTCGGGACACAGATCCAGCGGGGACTGGCCCTTTTTGTTACGGATGGACAGGTCTGCTCCGTTAGCTGCCAGGAAGCAGGCAATTGAGGCTGCACTCTTCTTCTCAGCCCCCTGTGTGCCGAGGCCCATGATTAACTGTGGGAGGACACACACACACACACACCAGAAGCACTCAGAAACTCGTGAAGAAAAACAATTGGCACTGAACGCAGTGCCGGCATAGTGCCGGCACCATGACGATGCTATGACTGGTTGATCAAATCGACCAGTCATAGCGTCCTCACTGCATTGTACTCCTTGGTCCATCTCTCAAGGAGTGTAAAAGGAGCGTGTCCCTCTGCGAGTTTAGGGCCAAGCCATGCCTTGGCTCTTCTTGAAGCAGCGGCTGTAACGTCAAGACTGATGGAGCCATCGGGCCGGCTAATCCAATTCTCATCGTGGAGGACGAGAGTGACATGACTGCACGTATCTCAATTATGTCTGCTGTCCCTCTGTTCCGCTCGTCCACCAGAGGGGAACAACTGCGGGGCAGTGGAGAATTAAAAAAAATAGCGAGGTAAAGTAAAAGGGAAAAAACAGAACAGGTAGAGTCCAAAGACACAGAAAGAGAGAGTGAGACATATGGGCAGAGAGACATAAGAGTCAGAATGCAGGCTGAGCAAGAAGGGTTCAGAGTCCGACAGCAGCCCTTTGACCTCTCCAGGAGGGATTGTGTGGGTAGGCACGTGTGGATAGGTGGGGCTTTACACACACAGGTCAGATAGACTGGCAGAATGGCTGCCAGACTTGTGCTTGTGCAGCTGCTGTCTGAATGATGAGTGACTGCAGGTCAAACTACTCAGAAAACAAGAGGACTGAGCATGGGTCTTGACCATCACCTCACCATCTTGTGGGCCATTTGTCCAGATTTGCTGACACACTGGTAGAGAATCCTCAGAGCAGAGAATGTGGACAGTGCTGGGCCAATAATTCAAAGGTGGAAATACTGAGGTGCCGGTAAAAAGAATGACGTAAAATCTCTTATGTCAAACAAACAGAGGAAAACCAAGAGTGTGCATCTCTCTGCTTTGACTGCTCTGTGAACTGACACCTCTGTGTGGCATACAGGAAGTAACTTGTAGAATCAGTCTGACAGTTGTCAACTAAGTAAAAAATTTGAGTTAAAAACAGCACAGGTTTTGAGTGCGGCCTTTACATTAATCTTCATCCGTTTCGAATGAGTGGTGTTATCTTCCGTGATAGTTATCACCAACTAGTTTTTGGGAGTATTTCTCTGAATCACATCTGCCTTCTGGCTAATGAGGTGGCAAATTTTCTTATTTCAACAACTGCTCTCTGTGTGTGGATAACGAGCCGGGTGAAGCTACGAGCGAGCGGCGCAGCTCATTATTATCTCAAAATGAAAAATAACCATCTGCATCAAACCCATTATCTTTGCTCGCCGCATGTGAGCAGTTACCGCTACGGTTGCATCAAACGTTTGGTGTCGCCGGCTGCGACGGCAGAGTTGTTCTGTTTTATGTGCAAATGAGCGAAATGGAATGAGAACTTGAACACAGGCGCATTGCAGTGATGCGGACGATGGGTGTGTGTGCATGTACCGTGTTCTTGGAGGGTTCCCAGGGCTCCACTTTGCTGACATCCTGCATGTCCTGGAGCTGCCGCAATTGGGACAGCGTGTGGTGACGCAATGCCTCGTGAAGTGGTGTGTCGCCATCTTTGTCCTGCACGTCCAGCTTGGCTTCTGCCCGCACCAGGAGCTGTTGAAATGAGCATGAGCCAAACATATATGTATTTTTATACATACTCGTACTTACACTGCATACTTGTCACCCTATAGTGCTCATTGAACATGTGAGCAATTGCACAACCCATAAGAGGGGTATATGAAAAACTTGTACTGGCAGTCAGACATAGAGATGTTTCCTAAAACCAACGGTCCTGATTCAGTGAAACAATGCGAAACCATGAAGTACATTTATTCATCAGAGCAATGCCCTGGATGCACTGATTCATCATCTCGCCATCTAATTATGGGCTGCACTTTTTCTTGGCTCCACAAGATGGCAACGTGGCAATCTCAATCCCAGACTACGGTAAAGTGTCCACCCAAAGATGCTGCTGCTGCCTCACAGCACGCTTCTCTTGTGCAGCATCAACCCAAAACCTACCCTAAATCAATTGTAGTGCTTTGACCAGTGGAAATTAGATGTGGGGTCCACCCTGATGTTCTGACTTTAGAAGGCAAGGGGTTCAGAATGAGAGACCGATGAGGAGATATGTGGTGATAGGATCTTCAATTAGAAGCTTTAGAGTAAGACGGGATGGGCAGAAAACGCAGTGAGGGGGGGAGGAGCAGCAGAGGCACTAACCCGGACAATCTGGGTATGTTGGCGCTCGACAGCGAGGTGCAGGGCCGTCTGCTGGTTGACGTTCTGGATGTCTAAGCTGGCATTGCCCTGGGGGACAAGGATATGTGAGACAGAGTGACCACAAGTTGATGAACATATGCAGCACATTCACAGGTGGACAGTAAGTGCGTACCTTTAGATATCAGACAAACGACAGAATGAGACTACATGAAGCAATGGCATTTTTGAAATGCAGTTAAACATAATCTATCTCGATGAAGGGTGAAGTGGGCTCTATCTTGGTGTCATTAAAGTACCTACCCAAGCTCAACCCCCACTGACTGACAAACTATCACCTAGGGGCCAGAAAAATTGCAGAGCACAATAATGCTTTGTGGAACTGTCACTCCCAATTGTGAGCACTCCAGCTGAGGAGATGTGGGGAGGAGATAAGCAGCGTGATCAGGCAGTGTGTGAAATCCCACAGTAATAAGACTGACTGACTGGCTGGCTGGCTGGCTGAAGAATCTGCAGTGCACCTTCTACTGTGCTGCAATTTCTGAATAGAAAGCTGAGCCATCACTGCAACCCAGCCTATTGCAGGGACTTGGGAATAAGGCCATCCCCCCGAAATGTAGCAAGCGCAGGCAACATTCCTCGGCTGGAGCGCTGCTGCAACGCTGCTGCCTTGCACCATGCCGTCATTAACCCAGATCCCACTTGGTCTATTCGCTCTCCAGCTGTAAACTCCAGCACGTGTCAGTCTTTGGTGAGTTAAAGCCGCAATCTGGAAGAGCCAAAAGACCGTGGCAAGAGTGATCACAAGGGAGCGAATATGAGGCCTTGCAGCAAAGCTGAATCTCACCCTGGAAGGAGATGGGGGTGGGGACGGAGAGGGGTGCTAGGGGGGAAATGTGCAGTTTCAAAAAGTTATTGCTGCTGCTACTGGTCTGCAGTTGAAGGATGAGCAGTCAGTGAGAACCAGGCCCACACAGCGACACCAGAACTCCTCCAAATCACCCCGCAAGAGAGGAACTGTGCGCATCAGGGTTTAATGATTGCTGATGCATTGAAAGCTTCTGCGGTATGTGTGCGTGTGCACTAGTAACGCTACCTGGTGCACCAGAAGCTCTGCCACCTCCACGTGGTTATTGAGGGCGGCCAGGTGGAGCGCCGTGTATCCGTCATCCTTCTTTTCATCCACGATCCACGGCCTTGGCAGCTTGGACAGCAGCACACGCATGGCACTACGAGGTGAGAAGAGAGGGAAGAGGGAGGGAGGTGGAGAGGAAATGAGAGAAATGAGTACTTTTGCGGACCGACGTTGCAAGATCGATAAAAGGTGTCACTTTCCCGATGTTAATCCATTTGTCGTTAAATGATCAATGCACTGTGCGACACCTCGGAGCGCGGAGCACATGCTGCCGTGAGCCGACACATCTTGGGGCGTACACAGCACATTCCACTACAACACCCACTGCCTCACAACCCCAATACACCACTTCCCCCTCTTTCTTACAGCAGAGCATATCCTATTTTCACACACAGGGGCAAGAATACTAAATCAACTTAGGGAGGCTTTGCTTTGCCGTGCAGAGTGTTATTTACACCAGCCTTTGAGCGGTACAAGTGCTGCATTTTATTTTAGTGCAGATCGTCCACCACCCCCACCTCCCCCACCACACACACCCTCTTTCAAACACCAAATCTTCCTCCATGATGTGCAAAAGCAGCTATCATTTGGAGGTAAAATGGTAATTTATACAGGATTTAGCTGCATTCACTGCAAGCATCCTCTTTGGGGAAGAAACAGTCAGGGATGGACAGAGAAGGGGATTGGGTGGGTGTGTTTGGGATGAGGGGCTGGCATTGTTCAAACAGTGATGTCTACGAGTAGTGGCTCAGTGCGTTACGTTATGCTCCGTTTGAAGGTCATTTACAGAACGTGAGCCACGACGGGCTGGTTGTGATGGTGTGTGTGTGTGTATGTGTGCGTATGTGTGAGATGGCATCCCTATGCCATATGAGGCTGTGAGGGAGTCGCTGGGGCATGTGACGACAAGAATCTCCCAGTGAGGTTGACTGACAGTCCCTGCAGTATGGCGAAAGAGAAGAGGTTTCATTTACAGGGGTGGAAAGCAAAGCAAAGCCTTGTGTATGTCTGCGCCTTAATTAAAAACAAAGATGACATCAGTGCAGTGGGGAAAACGACAGGAAACACTACAGTCTGAAGACGTGAACGTTCAGCGTGAATGCAACTTCAAATAATTACGATGAGATGACATACCCACGCCTACCGAACAAGTGAGGAGTTGCATTTGATTCACCTCGTAACCAGCTATGCTATATCAGCATTCTGAATACCAAGCGGCTGCTGTCTCTCACAAACCTTTCTTCTCTGCTAAGATGACAGGGCAAAAAATGAGAATACTTAACCAACATCACTGAAAAATGCCTCTTTGTTATCTGTTCTGTGCTTCCCACAGGTACACAATGTACCATCAGTAAGGCAAACGCTCCCAGACCTTGAGTAACCTCAAGGAACCACGGTGAGCATATCCGCAACAGGAAGGTTGCGGGTGACTTTGCTCTGCCATTGACATGGCTAAGCAGCCGAGTGTGCGCATGGGGCTTGAACATGTACAATCGTAATGGCAAGCATAGTATCGCGCTGTGTTAGGGATTAAGTGGGGGCAACTGGGTGTCAGGGAGTACACGCAGCCACAAAAATCCACAAAAAAATCAATTATTAAAGCTGTGAAGGGGTAACGAACGCAGAAAAGACCTGGCCCAAAAAAAAAAAAAAAAAAAACGAAACAAAAACGTGCCGCCAAGTCTGTCAGTTGTGGCTGCTGGCTCCCTGTGGCTCGAGGTAAACCTACAGCCTGCCTCTCTGCTTCCAGAGCGATGAAACACCATCATCTGCATACCCTCTCCTGAGAGGGAAAGAGAGATGGAGAGGGGGAGAGAGAGCGAGAGAAGGGGAGTGAGAGACACACACAGAGAGAGTGAGCGAGGGAGAGAGAAAAAGAGAGGGAGGGAGAGAGAGAAAGAGAAAAGAGAGAAAGAGGGAGAGGGAGAGGGAGAGAGAGAGAGAGAGAGAGAGAGAGAGAGAGAGAGAGGGGCAGATTGGCAGGCAGGCAGTCAGCACCTCTGCACACACAGATTCAGGGCTGGTGTGCTGCTGCAGTGATGAACGGCGCAGCACACTGATCCCAGGCTGCCTCGTTCGTTCTTCATTCGCTCTCTCCCTCTCTCTACTTCGCAATGCACACAAGATCGCTGGCGCACGCACGCGCACGGGCACGCATGCACGAATGCGCGCGCACACCTGCATTGCTTGCAGGCATCTCCAACCACTTAATGCAGAGGAGCCCTGCTTAAATGTGATGGGAGCCGCGCCCACTCTGCCTTATTTTACATTCATAATGTGTCGTCTTCATTACAATGAACGCCGTGCGCGCCTACTGTAGATTTACCGTCTAGCGGGGGGACTTTCGATTAATTTCATCTGTGGCACTCCCGCTGCAGTTTTAAACAAGCAAATTACATAGCGAGAGGTGCTCGTAGGGAGCTGCCTGGACCAAATCAGATTCCCATCGGACGTTGGAACATAAACTGGAACCTATGTGGTTATGGTGCAATAGATCATCTGGAAATGACTATGCTTTTTTTTGTGGTGTTGCAGTCTACGCCGACATTCAAGTGGACACCCTCTGTTCCTCTCTCGCCTTGCTCGAGGAGCATTCAAAACTTAGGCGGGTGAGGCACGAGTGAGCAGCGGGCTCAGATTTGCTCCACCACTGCCGCAATGTGATTCAGAGTACGCATCTCGATAGTGTTTGGAGTGAGGTGGTGAAATCTTGGCCAGGTGTAAGATGGGGTAGGGAGCCCCTCTCCCCTCCGACGGAGGACTAGATTGACAGGCTTCCTGCAAGGGTGGGCAAAATGGGCAGACATTAATATTAATGCCCCATGCTGGCATTGCTGCATTGCAGTTTACAGCCACTTGCTGTAAAGCAAAGAAAAAAGGAAATAATTCCCAGTTGTTTCTAGATACTAAGTCTAAGTGAATTCAGCAGCGACTGAGGGGGTACGAGATAAAGTGTGTAGGCCCTCAGGGTGAGCACTGTGTGAGGGAAATAAAAAAGGTATGGACAGCAGTGAGGGAAGGGTGGAGAGAAGTAAGAGAGAGGCGCAGACGTTTTAAGACTCGACCCACTCCTTTGCCGTCAGACAACCACTGAGCAAGGGGGAAAAAATACGAAAGACTTGGAGTGTTGTGGGGGACCTCCCTTTTACGATCAAGCCTAAAACAATGCCGTGGGAATGCGGGCAAAAACAAAAACACCATAGAGAGCGACGAAGCGATGAAAGAGAAGAGAGGCAAACAAAAGAGGAGAAAGGAAGACATGATGGAACTGGGTCACCCTGTGAGAGATCTCGCAAGTCCCCCAGGAGAGCTCCGCCGGGGCCCATGTCTCCGGCTGCAATTTGTCATTGACCGGGACACTCTCTGATGCCCTAACTCCTGTGTGTGCTGGCGATTGCACGGCACACAGTTACAGTAGACTACTCACACATGCACACATTTGTGTGTGTGTTTGTGTCAGTGTATATGTTGAGGTCAAAAGGGCCCGTCTGCTGCCCTCATCTGGCTGACAGCCATCTGCGTGGTGGTCAGTAGCGGTTAATACAACAGGAAGTGAAAGTGGGGGGACAATAACTTGGGTAGGACGGGGCAGAACTGGAACAGTCAACATCCAGCCAGAGATTAATGGCTGCGCACAAACATATGGTTACTCTGATGTCAGCGACGTGTCTGGCATACCCTTGTCGATTTAACTCTACTCGGGCTTGGACTTTTCAGCTCCCAGAAGGAGATCCAAATTGAGCATTGGAAATAAAATGTCAATATGTCAGAGAGAAATGCTTGATGAAGCTGGCAGTGATGATAATCGGGTGCCCAGCGCAGAGATATCAGACCAGGAACGATGGCATCGTCTAGGTTCTGCATCAAGACAATTTTTGCTCAGTGTGGGAATGCCAGTTATGCTGATGGCAGAGGATGATGCCGCCACAGTTGATATCTTAAGTTGACAGTTTTGGGAGATGGTTAACAATTTTTTGAACCACAGACTGGTTTCACACGTAATTCTCCCATAAATAATCTCACTCTTCTGCTGCTTTCCATATGTTGAGCTTTCCCTGCTGTGTTACGGGTTCAGGGGGCAGGGGTAGTGGTGAAGCAAGGGCCACAGAGGTGGTTTGATGTTCCGTGATCCGCATCAGCTGAGAGTCCTCTAAGATTTCTGCTTTGTGCTTTACTTGTTTTCGCAACCAGACGTGGGTGAAAAAACATGATCGACAAAGCAAAGTGATATGTTTGCTCTGTTCCGTTCTAGCTCTTATATCACGCAGCAGCTGTGACGAGGTGTTTAAAGGCACGCAGCTCGTCTCCTTCCCCCCCCAGGGGACTTCATCTCGGCCCATCAGCCAACCCACTGCGCCAATTATTTACCAATTCCCTTTGACAGGGCTGTCCTGCAGATATTGGCACGGAGTGGACAGCACAAATAAGAGCAGGTAACACCAGGGCCAACAGCCCTAGGGCCACCAACAAGGACCTCACTCGCACTGCTGGGTGGGAAAAAAAGAAAGAAGGGGGCTTTCATTGCCATGCTGTGAAGAGAATAATTTCCCCTACAATGTGACCTTCCCCTGCCTGCGTCTACCTGAGCCCCCTGAGTGAGCGTGCTTTTATTAAGAACTATTTGCATAAACCGTGAAGGGGAGAGATGGAAACGGGATGCATTTCTATGATGTTTAGGTTATCATTCTGCCGATGTGGCGTATTGAAGGTTGTTTGGTGGGGGAATGTTCTCAAACAACTCTGGTGTGGGTCTACTTGCAGGGCAGACGGGGGCCAATTATGACTTAGCTTTAATTAGCAATAAATCACCTGGTATTGTGGGGTGTCCTGATTTGTAGCAATTTAAGAAGACGGGGCAGGCAGACAGTGAGAGTAGCCCATTGGCACGTTAATGTCCCTTTGGTTTCAGATGACCCAATTATTTTCCCACATGCTCCTCTTCTTTGCACTTTATTCTCCTCAGCACCTTGAAAAGGCCTCATTCTCATTTCTGCTCCCGCAATAATAGCAATATTGCACATCCTTTCACCAAAAAAGTGAACAACAATAGAGGTGTGAAAAAAAGCAAGGACAGATAGATGATATTGGAATAAAGAGAGGCGCACCGTGGCAGTAACTCAATGGCATCATTACATACATTATCAATGATCTACTTATTGAAAATCACTTTTCCTACATTTCTGGATATGGAGGACATCATAGTGTAATGGCGTCTAAATTACAGAGCAGTCTATTACAAATTGAAGCGAGTTGAATAAATATATTAAAACACTGATGTGAAATTTGGGAGCTCAATAAAAATGATTCACAGGCAGGTAAGCTAAGGCTACGGTTTGAGAATAAATATGCTATAAGGCTTTTCGCCCTTAAGAGGAGAGATGAGGAACACATCTTAATGTTTGGTATGAGCACTTTGAGCGCTTGATTTCAGATAAAGTACCGGTAGATCTAATAACTGAAATATCTGAAATACACAGAATCTCTGGAGTTTGCAGATACAATCAGTTTTTAATATGAAGTATGTGTTTCAGATTCATGACATCGCTCATCAAAATGCTGCATGGATATCAGATGTGAGCTGAGAGGTCACAATACATGAAGTTATCTCTCTGCTGGTGTGGATAGTGGGGCGGTGCACCTCAACACCGCCTGAGCTGGGCTAGAAAATGATCAATCAAACCAACAGAAAGTGCATCAGTGAGCAAGGACCTGCGCAAAAACTAGAGAACCAAACTGGAGTTTGCCTCTGTGGTGTGCTGAGCCAGCTGTTGAAGGCCTTGTTGTGGCTCTCGTAATGTGCTCTGAAACAACTACGTGCGCGACAAATAAATCTTCAAAATAAAAAAGCATGATGGCCAACTTCCTCCTCGTGTCTCCCCCCGCAGATTCTCGATCCTGTACGAGGAGAAATAGGCTCTGGCTGTGGGGTTATATTGAGCCACAATGACTCACAGAACCTCACCATCAGCTGGGCTCGGGCTCTTCCTCTTTAAACAAATTTAGATTTTATTGCCTCGGTAACTATCAAAATGGCTGCAAGGGATGAAATCCAGGCTATCTGTGGTGCAAAGCTGGTGTGTCTTAATACCGCTTCGACTAATTTTAAACTTTCTGTATCTCTTCTGTAGCGGAATCACCTCTCTGCATTCTTAGTGCTTTCACAATGAAAGCTCGAACTAGCTCAGCTCTGTCCTGATGTTGTTGCATCAGCCTTACATCGGTGAGTGAGCGAGAAAAAATAACTATTCCACACCAAAAATGTGATTTTGAATGATCCATTTGCTTTTCATACATTTCAGTGTTAAAGCCTGCGGTCTCTTTTTCTCTTTTTTGTTACATTCTCGTCATGTCGATACATTCAATTTTTTAAGGCTTTTCAGCACAGCTTAATTCAGACACAACTGATATCTGACTTTTTAATCGTGAAGCCGATATTTTATTTCAGACTTGCATTTTCACTACCATCTGAGTTACTGTCCTCTATGGAACATAAAATCAGACTTACTCCAGCCCATGCGATATTAACTGGCAGGCTTTCCTTGCAGCGGCGGCACCAAACAGTAAATAGGATGGCGGGATTGACCAGGTGCTTGGGAGAGTGAGAGGGCTGAGCCTCTCCTGAAAGACTTTCGATCGGCCAGCCACCTCGTAGCACCACCATGCTGTCAACATACAGGGCAGACGGTCTGAGAGGCTCTTATGATCTATGCTCTAATGGAGAATCCGCTGCTAAAAATCAGCCATCACTCTCTGCTTTACCTCACATGCCTCAGTCGTGCATACACACTCTTTCTGATCATTTCATTACGCTGACCTGTGGATCACTGTACAACGTGGAGTAGGTGCCAACAAATTCTCCATTTTAGTAATTAGCTGATGAGGCTGACTTTGCTACGCATCACGCACAAACGCAGCGTTAAATATCACCAAGGCCAAAAGGCAACCTTGTCCCTCACGGTGTTGATGAATTAAAATTAAAACACAACTCTTAAGTGGCTTGTTTCCAATCACTATATTGAGGTTTACAGACAACACGACTTCCCACTTTGAATTTGAGAGATGGTAATCACGAAAAAAAAACGACCAACAAGTAAAAACTGGAAATTCAATCAGCTAAAATACTGAAATCCTTAAAATTCCTGTAATGCTGATAACTTTGGCTGAGGGAGCCGCCAGGAAACCAGGTAAAAAAAAACTCACTGAAATCCTTAAAATTCCTGTAATGCGGAGAACTTAAGCTGAGGGAGCTGCCAGGAAACCAGGTAAAAACATGCAGCCAAAGGGGAAACACAGAGGAAACACTTCTAAATGTGTAGGACTGTGGAGTTAAGAAAATACCGCTTTACAACTCTATTACTTGAGTAATGTGGCATGCCAGCAGACGGAGGCGGAGAGATCACTTTTGTAATTAAAATCCACAATTTCAAGGGGAAAATGGTGGGGATCAGAGGGCCTTGTATCAACAACTGTCTCCCCTTAGCGCTGGGACAACAGACCATATGCCCCAGAATGCTACAGGAAGGGAAGAGCAGCCAATGTGTTGCAAGCGCCAGAATAATATACATTACACAAAATCCATTAATCAGCACAAGCAGTCACTGTCCCAGGCGTGTTACTCAACCTAACAGAATAACGCTTGTAATTTTCAAAATGGAGAGAGCCACGTTTTCTCAATTCCAAATTGCTTCCGAATACCTGCACGAGCAATTCAATAAGTGGAATAACATCGAAAAGATAACCTATTCCAGAGATGATTGGACAGACAGACAGACAGACAGACA
Source organism: Carapus acus (assembly GCA_900312935.1). Lineage (NCBI taxonomy): Eukaryota > Metazoa > Chordata > Actinopteri > Ophidiiformes > Carapidae > Carapus > Carapus acus. The sequence continues at coordinate 6,106 of OMPJ01009172.1, read as the reverse complement.
AAACAGACAGATAGGATATTTTGTACCTCTATTTGTTGTCAAGATTTTTTTACTATTCATTGTCATCTTATCTTGTAATTATCCTTCAAGTCTTGTCCGTCTGACCTTATCTTCAAACTGCGCGACCTTGGCTGCTCCTCTCATTTGCCCATTTCTGATCCTGTCCAACCTGGTTACTCCCTGCAGAGGCCTCGGCATGTTCGTCTCTGTCATCCCCAGCTCAGCCTCCTGTCTTTTAGACAGCGCCACCGTCTACAAACTACACTGCGAAACAGGTCTCACAACCATCTTGGGCACCTTGCACTAACCTTATACACCTTCCATTTCACTGCACATCCAATGAGCATGTGACCGTAAAATTAAGAAAATTCTTGAGTCACCTTCACAAGGCACCACTGACCAAAGCATCCATACCACCCTGCCTGCACTACAGTAAATTCTCCACCTTTCTTGTGCACTGTCCTTTCCTTTGTACGGTTGGCCCAGTTAAATAAACCCCTCCTCCATCTTCATCTTTATACCATCTTCACCCCAATTCATACACATCAACTTTGTCTTCCTCCTGTTGACTTTCATTCCTTTGCACACGGTAGTCCACTTTCCCAGGTTCTCCCCCACCTGTCTCTTCCTCTCACTGCAGATGACAATGTCACCTGCAAACATCATGGTCCAGAGAGACTCCTGCCTGACATCATCTGTCTACCTGTCTATTACCTTTTCAAACTGGATGGCACGCACTGCTGATCCGTGATGAAGCCCCAACCCTACACTGAACCAATCTGTAAATCCGAACGGACGTCACCACTATGTCATTGTTCACATACATGCATTACATGTGTGTGCGTCACCATCACTCCTGACTTTTCCTTCATAAATGTACACAATACACATTTAAGATTGTACACCAGGATGACTGACCTCAGATTCCCATGCAAAAACAAAGATATGATGGTATATCAATATTACTTTGCATGAACACTTCAAATACTCACCACTGAATTGTGCTGTACACAACATCTGATCAAAAATACATGCAGGCACAATCAACATTTACAATGTCTCTGTCCTGTTCGACAGACAGACAGACAGACAGACAGACAGACAGACACGCAGATTTTCAATCACATATGGTGGGATGTGTGTGACAGTTAGAGACTTGCCCTCGGTACCAACACATAGTACAAATAAGCAGCGTTTTCGGACTATGGCTTCGTTCTGTCCTTGGCTGCAATGCATGTCAGAGCGCTAACCTGTCTATCAGACAACAACAAGAACGCTGTCCCTTATGTTCATGTACGATCAAACTTGCACACAAATCCCATTACTTCCTCCAATACATCAAGTAAATGGATAAACTACATTTGTTTTTAAATGGGACAACAAAATATTAAACATGTCTGACAGCTGTGTGGGGAAAGTATATCACCTGCCTCTGTCATATTTATTACCTGCATTGCTCTGGCACTTAAAATGCCACAAATAAATCCTGCTCTTTCTAGGTTTGGCGCATGTGCCAAAAAATAAAATTATTTAGAAAAAAGGAGTACATAACGTGGCTGCTTACGATACAAGCGTCCATCTTTTGTCTGTTACACTATAGTCACTTTCCCAAAAGCTCTTTATGTCCTTGAATCTTTTAGTAAGGGGTATGCCCACCCTCACCTCTCTTCTCCCTCCCTCTCCATACATCCATAGGTTGTTTCCTCTCAAAGCCCCCTCTGCTCATCCATTCTTCTCTTCCTCTCCTCCCCTCTGTCTCTCCCAACATGTGCTACAGCAATACTGCGGCCATGTTTTGACTGTGCCTTAGGCCAGATGGGAGCATTACAGCATGGCTGAGCTTATCTATTGGCTGGGCGCCACTGCATGCCCGGCCCAGGGGAGTATGAGGGGGTGTCATGATTGGTCACCGGGGGGGGTTGGGTGAGTAGGGGAGTCTCAATTCTGCTTGTTCTCTTCCCAGATCTTTAGGATTCATCTTAGGCAAGACAGTGGTGGTCAGGGTGGACGTCGAGCAGGTCCTTAGGACACTGGGTCGTTTCTATATGTGCAAAGTTACACTAGCACTGAGCCTAAGTCAGCGCACTGCAGATCCAAAGGACACCCACTACATAGAGATCACAGATTACAAGTCAGTGAAAAGAAGATTATGATGACTCAAACATAACCACTCTTACCAAAATAAAGGAATTGCATCAATCATATTTGTCTGGGAGGAAATTGCATCCTTTGCTGGAACCTCTGCATGTGTGCAGTTCATTTTAATTTCAAAGGTAATTTCAATGTATCTTTGCCAACACCTTCAATTTAACATCTTTTAATGATTTGTAAAATGAGTGTGAACTGAATAGCCTTTACTCTGATCAAGCATTTCTACCACACCATCCAGAATTATTTAACATTATGCAGTGAGGGGATAGACATTGGTGAGAACATATAGCTCAACTAGCCACACATCCCGTCTGTTTTAGAATGTGCCATTTCAAAAGGACCATGTCCATGGGGATGCACGGTATTTGTGATGATTGGTGCAGCTGCAAGTGGACACATGACAACAATGAGGAAGGTGCTCATTGTCTGAACTACATCAACAAGAACAGCAAATAATCTGTCTTCATTTTAGCGATATGACAAACGCAAACTAAAACTTATAAACGTTCCTTGCAAATGTGCTAGCAACCGCTGTGGGCACATTTTTATGTATTTTGTGTGGTGCTTAGTGGTAAAATGGGCGGGGCACAGATCCCATAAAAGATCAGAGAATGGTAGAGGTGGAGGAGCCTCTCCCACAGTGAGGCTGGAGGGAACAATGGGCTCCTGGATCACACAGCCCAACTGCCACAGGCTTCCCCCTACAGCGCCCAGGTAGGCTGGCCCATTCATAAATCACTTTTATTCCTTCGAGCGCTCAACAGCCTCTCCCCTTCAAATGATGCACAGTGTAAAGGGATGAAGAGGGAGGAGGGACAGGGAGCAGGGTGGAAAAGAAGAGTGACAGAGTGGTGAGAAATAAAGCGAGCAGGAGGTATGGCCGGTCAGGTGGAAGACACAAAACGCAGAAACAGCACATTTAAGGCTGCCCTACACCTTCTATGATGTTGACTGGTGGGCAGTCATGGGCCATTTAAAGCAACCCCACAAGTATGTCTCAAAGGAGTAAGGGGGAGCTCTGTCAACAAAACCTTCGATGGAACCATCGATCATCAGCATCGAGACTGTGGGACAAGAACACACTTCTGCACAGTTCTAGCAATAATGTCTACAAATTTCAAGCAGTAGAAAAATACTTAACCTTTGCAAATGGCACCTGTGATCTGGTGTTGAAATTATACATTTGTCTCCACCACACATCTTCAAGACAATATAAAAGCCTCATTAATAGCCTGTGTTGATATCACATTAATCCTTTTTTGGGGTGTTTTAATGGAGATATCAGAAAACGCCCTGTCCTGCCCCTTTCTCTGGTAAAACAAAGCACATCCATTAGGAGACCCTATTCTTATTGATCGATTAACTGCTCAGTGAAACATTCAGCCCCGCACAATTCATCATGGCAGGAGGATGTACGCCACGCCGCTGGAGTTTCGGGGGGCAGATGGGATGTCAGACTACGTAATTGAGATTAAACTCAGAACTTCGAACAGCCCGAACGCAGGGGTGGGGTTGGATTTGCGCAAGACAGACGGGTGTCGTTCGGAGACTTATGGAGCAAATCTTTCCCGCCAAAAGTGAAGCATGTGAGTGCGGCCACACCTTGGAACATTGAGGGAAATTATGGTTGTCCATGAGAGCAAAGACTGCAGGTCCCCAAATAACAGGTGGCCAACACAGCTGCTACCTATACCACTCCAACTATGCCACTTTCACTTGATATGTGCGTAGGGTGCGGGGGGTCAGGCCAGAGCAGACAACCTGGCTTTAAATCCATGAAAATCAATTTTATCATGGAAAATGTGCAATCATTACAATGCCAATAAGGACGAAGCAACAGAAATACTATATACTCAAACTGTGGAGGCTACACATTCAAATTGATGCAGATTTATTGTACTGGTAGAAGGCCCGGAAAAAGAACGTAGCAGGGTAGCAGCATGCCAGCGGCGCTTTGTTAAAATGCCTTATCAAATCAAATGCCAGAACAAGGTGCGACACCCCTCTGTCTGATAACATACGCCACGTCGTGTGTTTCACGTTGCATCCGGGACGTTTTCTCCCTCCTCGACTAACGCTCGCTAAGAACGTGACAGCGTGGCTTCTGTGTGATTAATTTAAAAAGGGTATAACGGGCGGATTGGTATGCAAAAACACTGGCTTACACATCCCGGGGCAATTCCGCAGTTAAAATGCAGGTGGGGTGGGCGTGAGGGATTTGCACACTGTCGCTGATGTATATGAGGAGGATGACGATGGAGGAGAGATTGAAAAGGAGGAGAGGGCACAGAGGACATTTCTGGCATACAGTATAGATGTGCCCCATGATGAGGCCGACTAATTAAACAGATTCTTCCGTGGCTGTGCCTCGGGAAAGCTTGAAAATGATGCTCAAAATTTAATGAGAGCTGAAAAAAAGAGGAGAAAGCAGCCACAACTGTTTTTGCAGTCCGCTGGGGTGAGGGATGCCACTTGCCCTGCCACAGCCGTCAGTGATGGAGGGCGGTAAATCTCTTCTGCACAAGAAAAGAGCTTATGCACATTCTCTCGCACCTTACTTTGTTGAAGACGCAGTTATTCCAAGCGAGGAATAAACAGAGAAGTTAGAGGGAAGGCAGAGTGTCAGAAGGACATGTGCAGGGGAGTGGTGTGGAGTGTTGCTCGTAGATGTAGTGGTATTTGGCGCAAGGAACGTTGAGACTGGGGGAGAAGGGAAACATGAGGGAATGGAGGGGTGGAGGGGGGGGGTCAAGAATATACAAGTGGAACCAGTGGAGAGACCACTTTATTTGGAGCTGCTATAAATAGCACAGCAAATGGTAGATGGGGGCTAACAGGGCTAAAGCTCTGCGCTCTGCCTTTCCAAGCCAGTGCAATCGATAGGCAGGGAGCCGTATGGGGAGGCTTCCCGGAGCCCCTAGCCAACAGCTGCCGGGAGAGGAGGGGCAAGGAGAGGAGAGGACCGGAGAGGAGCGAAGAACGAGATAGAGGAGGAGGAGAGCGGGGAACTATTTTTTGCACCGCTTGACTAAATATGGTCAGGGAGGTGGTGAGACAAGACACAAGAGCGGCCCCGGCAACAGGGCCGAGGCGTGCTTCGAATGCCATGGTGTGCTAACCGCTCCGCTTAGCCAGGCCAGGGGGGAGGAAGAGGGACAGGGATGGGAGTGGGTTGTAGGAGGACAGGACAATGATGCCTGGCGCCTCCCCGCTGATTTGCTTCCCGACGAGTTCTTTCTCAGCCTCTCCTTGATCTTCTGGCGTCTGTGCGATGACCCCTCTTGATGGCAGGGAGTAAGCAGGCAATCGAGGCATACAGCCACGATATGAAAACGTAAATGTGCCACATCCTCCTCCTTCTCCTCTTGTTTCTGACAAAGGAAACCAAATCTACGTGGACAGTGGCAGTGGCGAAAGGGGTTATTAAAAGTACAGCTGTCTCCCACTGCAGAAGCTCAGGCACCTCTCTCTCTTTTAAATCCCTCCATCACAATTCTGATCTCAAACACTGGGCAAACATTCTGAAAACTCCCTCTTCTCCAATCTGATACAAAGTTCAACTGAATAATAAAAAGCACATTGTGGGAGCAGGATAAACCTCTGGGCTTGTGCATGTGTGTGGACATGTGTGCGGTAGTGCGTGCACGCATGTGTGTCTGTATGTATGTTGGTGGTGGTATATAAGGCGGGGTGTGAGGCTGGCTGGCATTCTCTCAGCTCTCTCCCTCCAAACACACATGATGGAGAGGAGGGAGCTGCAGAGTTTTCTCCTCCTCTCCCTCCTCCTCCTCCCTTTTTTCAAACGGTGGCTCTACATGTCAGCGCGACGTCTTCCCTTTCTAAAAGCTACGACTTCTGTTTGTGTGAGAACGTGCATGCATGTGTGCGCTCCCTCCCTCCGCTCAGCTCGCTAGCCCGCTCCCTCTCTCCTTTCTCTGACTCCAGCGCTCCCCCC
>OMPJ01009169.1:11748-24102 GCA_900312935.1 Carapus acus | reverse complement strand
CTGTCCCTCAGTGATTTTCACAATAATAACAATAATACTCATCTCCAATTTGAAGGTTAATGCAACCGTCTGTTTAGAGGCTGGTTGATTCACCAGTCCATTATGATTACAAAAACACACACACACAAACACACAAAAAAAAAGAGTAAAAAATCTCAGGATAAATTTGAGCCCTGGGAGTGAAAGTCTAGCACAAGACATTTTCTGAAATGTTCATACTGCAGATGATGGATTTTACAATTTCAATTTGTTGCTTCTTCTATGGCTTCAGATCTACAGATAAAGCAAATATCATATGATATAGTTAAACAAATTGAATTTACTGTGTGTTTACTACTTTAACAACCTCGTTACACCTTTGTTTTTTTTCCCCATCTTTAAGTTCTTCTTTTAGTTTAGATTAGTATTGGCCCTGCTCCCTCCTAGCTCGCTCAGCATACGGTGAGCGGACTCAACAATTACAATAACGTGACACTCGGCCACAATAATGGCTGAAGTAGATGCTTTTTAAATGCACTGTAATTCCCGCAGATTTACACAAATGTGTTTCCTGCGCACAAAGTAATGTCTGCATTTAAGCAGGATGTCCTCCGAGATTACCTCTGCCATTACTGCAACTTCCTCTGCTACTAATTGGAATCGCCCACTTAGATGCCTTTCTGTGGGAATGCCAATTTAATGTATTTACGTCATTATATATTCCAGTTTGTTGTGGTGCACAGACACGTGTGCACGAACAAAGCTTGCAAAACTGAATCCAGAATACCCGGGAATTATTTTAGAGGGTTGTGCGGGTCTACGTGTCATTATTTGTGCAGTTGTTGAGGCGTTGTGTGTGTTGCTCGTGCCGAAGCTGGCAGATAGGTACGTTTTGCTGCTCACGATAAACGATGGGCTTAATTAGCACTTTCCAGCCACACCTACACACCAGTGTGCCAACAATTCAAAATTCACACCTCCTCTCACAAAGCATAATTACCTTTATTGAATTAATCATCCACGTTTGAGACATTTAGCCCCGCGTGCGTCCAGTCAGGCACACTCGGCTGTATTGATGTTTACCAAAGCCAGTGTGGAACCACAATCCTCAGCTGGTCCTTATCAATTTTGCTGCTTTGTTTTGGTCCTATTTGCGAAAAAACACATCTCAATAAACAGAGGTAGCAGATTAATTTCATGCTTTGTGCATTTAATCTGCGAAATGCAAATATGATAAAGCAGATAGAGTTATCGTTGACCCTGTTTTGCTTGGGATTTTGGGTTACAGCTGGTCATTGTCGTCTTTTCCCCTAATTAATCATTGTTAACCAGACTCGTAGTTACGATATATACTCTCGTGGTCTCAAAAAGAAGAATTGAGACAGTGGAAACAAACAAAAGAGTCGGATTTGAACGCAACTTTTTGTGGAGGGGGACATGCAAACACAGGGTATCTGGGTATGTGGAACAAAATGAAGGTCAGACCTCAGAGGGTGATTTCTATTATCAGGATTTGTTAAATGCGTCTCCAAACGGTTTTATCCGATGTGTGTGAAGTTTGGCCATGTGCGGCACAGGCAGGATGTGACCTGAGAGTAGATCATGTTTCAAAAGACTCAGTGTGTGCAGCGCACCCTGTTGGTCTGAGTATCGCCTGAATCGAAGAGCAAAAATAGCCCAGAATTGTAACATAGTAGATCCCTTGCACTGAAGACACAAAGTGTCTTCAGAGTTCATCTCCTCTGTTTTATCCACAGCATCAAGACTTGATTGTGTATAGTTTGATTAGGATAATTATTTTACTAACATCACTCATACTGTATGGTTTTAGACCTACAAGAACACAGATTTGACCAAATAACTGAACACACACGATGGTGGCCACAAATTTACTGCCACAACAACTGTACACAAACAATAATAGTGACCTAGTTTAACATTGTAAGACATTTCCACGTCGAATTAGTTGGAATCAGCATGAAGGAGGTCCGCAAGGTCGTCAAAGTACTAACAAAGCTCCTTTGGTATTACAGTATTCTCAAACTGAACTTAAGCCGTGACCCCGGCGAAAGGGCCTCCAGAGGAGTCCCATGCACCCCACCACCACTACCACCACCCCTCCACACCCCCCACACCTGCGGTGTGCACCTGTGGTTGCATCTCCTCTTCCTCCTCCCACTGGCAGCGGGGCAGGCAGTAATTAATTTCCACATTTTAACTGGGAGGCACAACGCAAGCGTCGTGGGACCACCGCACGTGCCACCAGCCTACATTCTGCATTCATGGGATTAGGATAATTAGCCCCCGGAAGAGTGGGCAGACAGATGGAGAGAGGAGACTGTGGCACCTCGTGGCCGGGGACGCTGATCCCTCCTTGTTCTTTCCTCTGGCTGCTGCGAGAACAAAAAAAAAAAGGAAAAAAAAGTGTCTGTAAACAATTGTTTTTGACGCAAGCTGGAGAAAACAGTCTAAACACAAAGACTGCCAAATGCTGTTGCCATGGCATAATCCATCTGATTTGTCTTCCCCTATACGTACTCAAAGTTTTGGTTCCCTTTCAAAACAAAAGTTGCCACGTTTACTCGTTGCGGGTACTCAGAGTGGGGGGGTTAGGTGTATTAATGCGTACTCAAGTAGCAGCGATGCAGTATTCCTACCCTGCTGGGGCGTGTTCTGACAGCAGCTCTGCTCAGCCTACAGGATCTCTCAGTAACTTTCTGCGCGGAGAATAAAAAACAAAACAAAACACAAGTGCACTTGTTACAAGTCAGTGAAGCAGAAAACAGATGAACGCAGTCGAGCCGGGCTGCACTCGCTCCAATATCGTGTACGACAGAAGAATTGCCTCAAGTGGCAGGAACGAGATGTAGGGAGTACAATGAGCCTCGTCACCTTCTTCTTCACCCTTGTCTTCAGACGAGGTTCATGGCTTCATCACTGGGAATCTGAGCACGTATGTGCTTCAGTAATTCCAGTTCTTGTGCGTGCCTGACGGCTTCAGCCGCGCACATCTTTTCTGTCTCTCTCTACCGTCCTCCACTCATCTCAGACACGGAGGAAAAAAAGGTGACAGCCAGCGGCTGGCCTCTGCGCGGCCCAGCGCTGTGTGTGAGGCTCCCATCTGACAGGCCATAATTGTGTATAGCCTTGACTTGTGTGTGAGGAGGGGAAGGTTTTGGAATGAAGGTGGCGAGACCGGAGCACGGCGAAGGCTTCTGATAAGTGTCCAGCAAGTAAAAGGGGGGTTTGTTTCCGCTCCAAGCGTGTTTGAGGTGTTTTCTTCCCAGTTAATCAGTCTAATGCATGTCGAGAAAGAGAATTAAGATGTGTTGCACTGCATCAAGATAAGTCCTCAGTTTACTGGGGCTTGCTAAGTCCTCCCAAAATCTCTCTAGACTTCGAAAAACTCTCAGGAATTTGAGACACACTCTCAAAATGGCCGCTGCCTCCTCACCACATTGCGTTTGCTGGAAAAACATCTCTCAAATGCGCATTAGCGGCTTTGAGGTCGCTGCAGTGTGAAGTGCCTCGGTTTCCCCTCTGCAGACTCGGATAATGAGAGTTCACGCTGGAGTTAACAGCCTCACGTGAAAGAATTTCTGGATCAGTTTAGTTAATCAAGCTGACCTTCACTTTGAATGGAGGCTGAAAGTGAAGCAGCCTCATCCATCTAAAATATCACCGTGTGAGTATCCGGCAGGACTGTGCTCATTGATTTTCCTTTTTTTTAAGTGTCAGGTGCCATTGTTCTCCGTGACATTTAAGATATTTATATGTTTGATTGTAGTTTTACAGGAAACTTTGTATTTTTCCCCATTATACAACTGACTTGTTTACATCCCAATATTTGTAGCAAATTTAGCAAATAGTGTTTTTCTTCTGTGGTCACATCATCCAGCCAATTAATCCGAAGTATCATGGTTTGGCACCGTTTCCAAAGTTGATAACGACACATTACCACCAATTTACACGTTATCAGCATCTTCATAAAGGCTGTAGAGGTGTTGGTGGCCTGAAAAGGATGTGACAGCTTGGCGAGGGGAAAAAGGGAAAGATTTAAGGTAGAGGCACCCTGGGGACACGGCAAAAAATAATAGTGGAAACATTTTGCGGCATTCATCGAGCGGTTGAAGTTGGGGCGTAAAGCAGTTATTGAGTACGTCTCTCTTTGCTTTGTACAATAACGCTAAACATGTTGTGAACTCCCATTCTCCCGAAGCGTAAGAAGATGTGCTGACCATAGCGTTCTCTCCCCCTACTTAAATGTGCCACTGCAGGAGGCGCTCTCAGAGGCAAAGAGTGTGTTGTTAGTGTCAGATTTCATAAAGCAAGACCACAAGTGGCATTATGGGTAGTAGATGTGGGTCGCCACTGGTGTGCTGAGCAAGCCTAATTGCTTTATATCTCTTTGGGTTTGGAGTTTCATCTTGGGCGGGGAGGTGTGCTCCTTCTTTAAAGGAGGAAAAAGTCAAATAAACTCAATGGAAGATACGGTGATGTAAGATGTTGTAGGGGAAAAAAAATCCATTCCGCTACAGAGACGAATAACACGGAGAGCACATGCATCACTTTTTGTGTTTCTCCACCTAAACTTGGCCGTTTTCACCTTTTGGGGAGAAGTCCGGCCCGCCTCCTTTATCTTAGCAGCAGCACCTGGCAGGCAGCAGATGAACCCTGTAGATTTTCTATAGCACGCTGCAACTTGAAAGAGGAATAATTATGTCCAAATTACCCGGTAAGCAATCATTTAATTCTCCTTGTCACATTGAATAAGGATTAATTTGCAGGAAAATACTACACGATGAATTATTGAATAACTCATCTCCCCAAGCCAAATTAATCTTGAGGATTGATGATGTGTGCGTAACCTGTGATCGCGGAAACATATTATATGAGTCATTGGTGGTGCTCGCCACATTTGCAAGGGCACCGCCGACGGATGACTTGATTTGAGTGACGCTCCCGATTTCAATCTCGCCTAAATAAACAAACAAACAGCGGCTGTCGCTTGGTCGGTGGACCGAATTATGATTGCATAGCTGTTAGGTTTTTTTTTTTTTCCCCCCTTCTCTTTAATTAGGTCTGTTAACAGATCATGACCGAGCCTAAGACGGTGCACATCCCGTGTAATGACTCATCATCCTCGTCCTTTGCTCGATCCCCGCACACACCTTCGGCAATTTAATGCAGCGTTCATTTAACGCCAGACAGGCTCCCGGTTTGCGGTTTGCGGCGGCGATACGGAGCGCTCGTGCTGTTGCACAATACCAACTGATTTTCCTCCAGTTTTGGCTCTGTTTGGCCTTGTGCAACGCCGAAACGGTGTCAGTGAGGTGGCAGATTAGCTCACGTCAGAGTTTCTCCAAATGGCCTCAGCCCTCGAGGCCCTCTCCTCATCGAATGCTGCACCAGGTCCTTGAAACCATCTGCGTGCTGGTTTTTACAGCACCTCGCCTCTCCAGCTTTAAGTGTCGCCATTGTAGTGGCTGTTGTGTAACCAGTGGCGTGTGGAAGTCCTCTCGGAAGCGAGCGTGTCGTGCCTGTTCTGGTTGTGTAGGCTGGCGAGCCATATTTTGATTGGTTCCTATGAACTTACAAAACTAATGGATGAAGCAGCAGAAACGCACTCGATGAAAAGCATTTACGTCTGTCACAGCGGGCGGCGCAAAGCTGGCGCGAGAAGCAGGGAGGCCTGGGATTTCAGGCGTGACCTCGATTTGACACTAGGAAATCAGGCAGGCGGACCGACTTTGCTGGGTGTGCAGTTATTGTCGAGGCTTTCGATAGTCAGAGCGTCATCAGCGACCGAACAAAAAAAAAAAAAGGTGTTAGCTCGGTGGTTTTCGGGAGGTAATGAACTTGTCAGCTCTGAGCCTTTCGAGTTTGTTGGTTCTGTCGTTTTTGTTATTATTCAATTCAGCACCTCGGTCGCTCTTCTCCCGCAACTGATTTCTCAAGTCTGTTGTTGCCTGCTTGTTCTGCGCTCGGAACACATTTTAGCGTGTCCCACCGGACGCGTGCTATCAAATTGCCTTTCATTCAAAATAAATAATCCGCTCCCCTAACGCTTTGCCTGCGCATTCCCGCAAATGCTAAGCAGCCAAAACGTCCTCGTAGCAAAAAGGATTTTCAGCTCTTTCTCAGCCCATCAATAGCATTTGGCTCGCCAGACAGAGCCGACGAGACCGGACTACGCGAGAAGGTGAGGTTGAGTATGAGGTATGGATTTGCCTCCGTCCTTTTTCCACTCACTTTGCGAATTTGTGCCCGTTTCATCTGGCACATGAAAATGCCATCAGCTTGGGCAGCAAATGTTACTCAGCTGTGACGGCGGTTGAAGTTTTATTACGCTCCGACTTGGTCTTGCGCCTTGAAAATTGAATTAATCAAAAAAACAGCAGCAAAGGAGCCAATCATGTCCCTTAAACGCATTAGGGAATGTAATAACATCTGTTCAGCACCACACAGTGCACCATTAATCAGCTGCGCAGTGTCTGATCTGATAGCATTGTGGGGTAAAATAAAGGATTATATGTTTGGTTCTCTGCGAATACAAACATGTATTAAACAGTACCAAGATCCATTGGAATATCTTGAGGGAAAATACCCTCAGAAACTGAGAGGTCCGATTGTCACGATTCAAAACGTGTAGACCCGTATCACGTTACACAGGTCAGTTCGCTGACCAGTGATGGGATCCGCGGCTCATCCTGTCGGAGAGGTAGAGCAGGGTGCACGCGTGTTACATGTTCTCTCAAGCAACAAGGCCCGGGTTGATTGTCAGGACTCGGCCCACTGCTGCTGCCTCGCAGGATGCCCGGTCGGTGTCGAGGATCAGAGAGAACAGCAAAGACCATTTATTCTTCACCACTCCATGTAGCTGGGAGGGGGAAAGGCGGCGGGAAGTGACGCTGAGGAACAAGTGAGGTGTTGTTGAAGAGGTCGATGTGTTCATCAGGTGGAAAGAGTGAAAACACAGCAACCAATCAGGTGACAGTTCAGCGAAATGTGAATACTTTGAAAGGCAATTTTCCCAAAATGACCTTCTCTACCTGTTGGTGACCTTGAGCTCTACAACATCTAACGTAGGAATTTCCATGACCCGCAGTATTAAACCTAATACACTTAGAATTACGCTGCCTGAGGGCTTTTCTGTTTGTGTGATGTGGAAATAAATCTATGGGACACCACCAGAATTATAAATGATACATTTATTGCACCAGTATGTCAAGGACACATGACAATCTTGCAATACATCTTTGGATTATATTAACGGCGGGAGTGTGATTTCAAATAAATTTTGTGAAGTTCGCCCACATGCCAAAGCCTTGGACATTTATGTGAGCACCATAATGAAATATGATTTTTTTTAAATAGGTAATTTTTTGGTCCAAATATGATTTAATGGAAAACAAACCCTGTACAAACAGGGTTGTACGTTTATGTCAAAGTTGCCGGTATCCAATTTGAGAAGGTCGGCATGCTATCAAGTCACATTTGCTTTCTTTTGTGACTAGCACGTCTCCCACAGTTTTATTCCTGTGGAGCTGCGAACAAGTATGAGTGATGAGTGCACCTGTCACATCACACCAGACCGCAATGACGACAAACGTCCCTGCGGATGCTAACGAAGCCCATTGAGCGCTCATGTATGAAACTGCCCACAAGCCGGCATGCTACATCGCAGCAGCACCAGATTAGAATTCATTACACATGGCAGCAAGACGTAAATATCCCCATTCTTGCAAGGAAGAGGCCTCGTTCCTCTTCTCCCTCTCCTCCTTCTCCTCCCTCCTCTCCTTCTCCGCACTCTAATCAGCTTTTCTGTGACTATGCAAAGTGTTAAGCGTGAAGGAAATCGCGCTCTGCGATAAAAAGCCGAGCGCTTCTATTACTCGCCCACAATAGTCAGGGCCTGTGTTTGGACGAGCCGAAATCAGTGGCGCTTTATGTGTCTCCGTCTTCCACGCCAAGCTAATGAAGGGCTCCAATTTGGGGACACAAAGTCTTCGTCACTTATCTGTTGTATCGTGTTGTAAATGTCTCATCATAGTTAAAGACAATCCGACGGATGGAGCGGCTCCGGTCTGCAAAATGGTGTTTATGAGCGCATGTCGGTTTTTGAATCGGGGAACAATGGGAGCGAAATAGCAGTTGTACCACATTGTCAAGATTTGCGCCAGTAATTGTCTTCCCCTGCATCCCACATCCGAAGTTCTAGGAGTGATTCATAGTGTGTAAATGGCATCTCGACACGTGTCCTCAAACCCTGATTTGCACAGAGTTTGCTGATAAATTTGCTCAACCATCAAATGTCTCCGTCAAATTGGAGAACATTAGTATTTCTACATATGGCGGAAAAAGAGCTTTTTTTTTGTTTTTAATTTCCAACGTGGTACCGCATTGCACAACCCGCTGTGGTTCTGCAGCAGCATCTCTAGGCCCCGAAGCAATGTGCTGGAGCACCTCTCTACCCAAGCGTGCCTCCTTTCTACGGCCACTTCAGCAAAAATCAAACAATTCAAAAGTCCCGGGCATACGTTTATTTGTCATCTGCATGCGAGTGGGAGTGCAGACGCAAAAAAAACTGAAGAACCGATGTGGACTCGAGTCTGATGGGGCAGTGAGGAGCTTCTGTCTAATCAAAAATATCGACGGATTAAATGAGTCATGCCGGAGCGATACGTGGGATCGCTCTCTTCCATTTCTACTCCTCAGACAGTGACGAGTCTCGTCTTCCCGCTGCAAATGGCTGTGTAAAATATAGTGTTAAAACGCAAGAACCACTTGTGTCGTCTTATAAATTTACATTCTATAAACGCCGGAGCAGGCGTCGCTTAATGTCGCCCACTCCAGCAGTCCTTCACATTCATCGCTTCGGCTCTCGGCGTTAATCCTCCCGAGTACAGGGCCCCTCTACACGCCCGGAGGGACTAATCTTCCTCTTCGCGCTGGCAGGAAAAGTTTGCCAGCGCGGATAAGAGCCGCACTGCCCTGGGCTTCCAGTCTGATGTGTTAAGATTGGTCTTGTTCCAGAGGATGTGAACGCTCCCACCGACGCGGCGAAGTTAATTTCCGTGTGAGTGCCTCCTGTCCCAGAAACTAGCCAGCGGTGTCCCGAATGATCCAACCCCGCACCCCCAACCCTCATTTGTCTGCATTAACTTTGCATGTGTGGTCCGTCCAGTCATAAGTAGGGCAGATTTATATTTAGCCGCGTCTGCAGTGACTTTGAAAAACCGGGTGACTCTTGTTTCCAGACCCCTGGTGAACCTTCATGTGCAGGAACCCTCCATTCCATTTCCGCGCCATTAATCTCAGATGTATTTTTAATTTTGATATTAATCTGTTTAATTTGCCGCTTTTGGGTCACAACAAAAACCGTCCTGTCTTGTGCCTCGGGGTAAATTGCAATCAGAGCTGCTCCCCAGACATTCAGTGTTGTTTTAGTGCTGCTAACAAAAGAGCGAAAAGGATTAACGCATAAAAAAAAAGGTTCTCACAGCCTGTTGTTTCTTTATCGCACTTTGGGCAAAAGACTTGGTCTCCATTGGTTGGTAATGATTATTGTACTGTCGACGCATTTTACACACATCTGAACCCGCGCTCTTATTATGTTAAGTGTTAAATCACATAAGTGGCTGTCAAAACCACGCAATAATAAAGGGACCTTAAACCAAACAGCGCCCTCCATCTCCGTACAAAACTCTAAAGCAGCCACAGGCGATAAACACAGGACTCAATATTAATTGCACCTTTAGTGGTAAAATCAATGTCAATTACGCCACACAATTTTTGTGTCCTAGAGTAGTTATCTAACATTTTGATGTCCTTTTTAGAGTCCATATATCCAAGCGGGCCTCTCACCCCCAGGATGAGTCAATACACCGGCAACAGGTTTGTGACAGTAAAAATTAAAAGCGTCTCCCGCAACCGCTGCTAACAGAAATGAAGCCCTGGAGCCGTGGACAGACCCATCACCACCGAGACGGACATAAACCTCGCTGATACAGCCTGGAGGTTGGAGGGTTATTACGCTCGGCCTTTAGTGTCGAGTCTCTATCAAAGGCGCTGCCACCTAATTATTGTAGCGCAGAACGCGTGGCGATGGAATGATTCCGTTTAATGACTCTCACCGAGCCGGTGAGGATCAGCTGATGTGCAGCAGGAGCTCTGTTTTCTTTTCCCTCCTCCTCTTCGATGTAGTAGGGGTTAGGGTTAGCACGAGCCCCTCCCCCGCATCTCCTGAGCTTAAACAAACACCCGACTGTTCTTCAGAATCCCACTAAGCCTGAGACTGTTTTGTCTACAGTCAACGTTACATTTTTAAGGTTACAGATGTTCTATGAGATCCAAGAAGATCCCAAATGGGCTCAGACGTCTTGAAACAGGGCCTGGACAGAGAGACGTCAACGTGGGCTTGTCTCAGGAGATCAGTCCTGCATCCTGTTGCCTGTCACCAGAATGAGAATCAAGATTAGAATCAGAATTGGTATCGGTTGCTCTTATTACCCTGGTTCCACTTCACACTCTGGGCACAAAGTGACCAATAGGTCAGTGTAGTGATGGTGTCATTTTGAGTAATTGCACATGGCTTTTCTGTCCCACGGCTGCTTTCGATGGTCTGAAAATAAAAGATAAACATCCAAGATGTCTCGCAGGGTAGTTTTGTGAAGATTTTTTCAATTCTAATTTGAAAATCCAATGCCAATGATCACCAAAAAAGACTATCCTCTTCCAAAAAAAAGGTAGAGGTCTGCTAAATTAATCATCAGCGTCAAGCCCTGACATTTATATTTCCAATTTACGCAATGTAACCAGAGTGAAATAACTTTTGTGTGTTCCATCTGTTCTCATTTCTTAGCGTTGAAAGGAGCAGGTATGGGCTCCCTGTCCTGCTCAAGGACACTTCAGAATGTTGAAAACAGCCTCCCGTCAATGGCCACGACTGAGTCACTCAGCTAAAAAGCTGTTTTTGTTGAGTGCAGCTGTCAGTGTATGTGGCACTGGATGTGGTCACGAGTCTCTCCAGCGCTGCATAAACATCCATTTCCCTGTTCAGTCTCACAGAGGCTGACCATGATGTCTCCATGATGGATTTTTTTTCGGACCTTGTCGCGATGTCGTAGATCGCAGCGCCACCAGACGCTGTGTAAGCATCAGCCCACACGGAGCTCACCAGCCCAGGTTTAACCTCATCATGTGACTCAAAGATAAATTCCCCATTAAAAGTAAAACGGTTTGAGATTAATTCAATTGCGGCTCCATTTTCAGAGGGTTTTTAGGCTAAGGGTGTTAAAAAAGCATCCACAGGAAGGACCGTTTTTTGAATACCATAACTAAATGGAGATTAAGAGAGATTGTACAGACATGCTCTCCCTATCTCAGACACACATACACACACACACACACACAATGTTGGCAGTATGTGATTAGGTATCAGAGTTGTTGGATGCACAACGTACCAATACTTGCACTCTTCCATGAATTAAGTAATTTTTGACCCCATTAAAATTTGCAAAATATTCTCAAAATGAATGAAAACGAAATATAAACGAAATATATTTTCTCATGTCATTAACAGAGTTAGATTAGGAATACCTGGAATATGAATATATTACATTTTTTCTTGATGAAAGTTTGGAGAATAACAACCAAGGGTTAAAGGCGCCACAGGTCTTATTTTAATGGGCTGTAAAGTTATTTCCAAATAGGTGATCCTCGTCGTTGATAATCCGCAGTCATCCTTGCAAATAATTTCGTAAATATCCTACAGGTCCTCAGCAACTTCACAGTCAGTGAGAGAGCTGGCCATAGCAAAGCTGGCGAAAACTCTGTGGGCAGGTCACGGTCAGATTATTTGTTGCCAAATGTTGCTAAGGAGACAATATTTTCCCCGTGTCCTCCATTTATCGCCATTCAGCTCCCGTGTGCACAATATCTGCGGTGGAGCTTCCAGCGCTTTTGTTTACGCGCGGCAGGACGCCTTTTTTCCTCCCGCTGCCGCCTGCTACCTTTGTGTCCCGCTGTGACGCAGCGCCAAGGCTGCAGGTCTGCGTGTCCTCTGCCCGCCGCGCGTGGACAAAGACGGGTCGGCAGCGGGCGAGGAGACGAATGGCTTTGGGATGGTGATGGACACAGGTAGCTTGGCAGGGCTTAGCGCCGCGCATCCGCCTGGCGTCCGCCCCGATTGTCTTTCCTCCCCCTCCCGCCTCTCCCTCCGTCTCCCTGGCACAGCCTTTGATTGAACTGGCAGCGAGGTGAGGATTTGGCGTCAGGGAGGGTTTTACCTCCGCAAGAACAATAGAGCACAGACCGGTGTGGTGGCGGTGGGGGGGCTAGGGGAGTGTGTGTGGGGGGGAGCTGTTTGTATCG
>OMPJ01009167.1:0-10706 GCA_900312935.1 Carapus acus | reverse complement strand
AACAAAAAAGTAACCCTCCGTCAGCCTTGGACCCTCGCCGGGATTTGAACCCTGGCACACAGAACCAGACGGAGCCACTCTACCTCTGCTCCAACACTCCAGTTGGAATCACTTTGTCAGAACTTCGATTTGGTTACACTCGCACCGATTGTACTCAAGACTCAAGGAATAAAATTTTTGCTCCTATTTTTTTTTTTGCTGCCCCCCCACCCCCACACACACACCTTTTTCCTCCTCCAATTTCCGTATTTATTTTCCTTATTATTTCTGAACAAAAATATAAATTTCACTCATCCTCCAGTCTTGTTGGCCCCTCGCCGGGATTTGAATCCGTGCCGTCGGGACTGGGGGGGGAAAGCTCTTCCTCTTCACCATCGCTACTGGTGGCATACAAGAATATTTGACATCATGTATTGACTATTTATTGATATTTATGGAATCTTCGGACTGCAAACGCCGCGTTTGTCGGCGCCGGATTGTCGAAGATATACTACGTTCGGAGGAAGGGCTATTTGCATATGAATATGCGAAATCGCACCTTGCAAATGGTGTTCATGGCTCTAATCAGCAGATGAACAGCGGCGGCCAAACAAGGCTTGAATGTCCTCACTCAGTGTTGGTTGAAACCACGACTTTTAAACCAGTGAAATCACTCCCGATTGGTCGACATCACCACTGTTTAACTAGAAAAATCACTCCTTGATTGGTATATGTACTGTATATAATCCAATCACTCCTGATAGGTTGACATCATCACTTTTAAACTAAAAAGATCATTCTTGATTTGTATATGCTGTATATCTTAATACCTAAATATATAATTATAAATATAAGTACAAATTAAAAAAATGAATGAATGAATGAATGAATGAATGAATGAATGAAAATTGCCAGCGACATGTTTATTCACAAGAACTTTATTACACACAACTATGTACAATAAGGCAAACACACAGCCTCCTCCAACATTGTTTTAAGAGTCTCTGTCTTGTCGAAAACGTCGGTGGTGTGTTGCCCTATACTTCGGATCCTCCTCCATTAGGGACTGTAGCGTTGCACACAGGTTCGTGAGCTCTTGGCTTCGAGAGGGTGGAGGTCTCACGATCCAACCAGCCACTCCGTCAACGATGCCGTCTTCCTCCTCAGACATCGTTTCAACAGTCTGTCTGGCAGTCAGCACTTGTGCTTATATTGAATATATCGCGATCAGTATTGCACAATGCATTGGGTAGGGACACAACAAATCTATTAAATCACTGAATGTGAGGAGTGGACCGTGATAATAAAACGAGAACTTACCCCGTCTCCTAGCCCGACTCCGAGATGACCACTTGAAGCCTCCGCCTGCGCCGCCAGACCTGGCTGTCTGTATCTACATCGTCTCCTTACACTCTCATAATACGTCTTACAGGCAGCTGGAAAACGAACAATGAGTTGCATGAAAAACTACATCCTTGCTTTTAACAGTGCGCAAAAAACAGCGAACGTTACTTAAAGGCAAAAGTGTCGGACTTGAAGCGATTGCGGTCACTAAATATGCCGTCACGGGCTCGTTGTGTGGCGAGGTCAGACTATGAAAACAAAATGTATATGGAACATGAGTGTCTGTTTGTTTATGAGGTGTTTCACATGCAGCAGAATGATTGCATATTCTTTAAATCTTAGCCATGCTTTGGATTGCACCGCCTACAATTCGCCTCGGAGTTGTGAAGACGGCGAACTGCATCCTGTAAATACACGGAAACACACTCTTAGCAACTTAGCTGGTTCAGGCTACTTTTAGCTTGGGCTTCTTAACGACAGCTTTAGTTTTGGGCTACTTTTAGCTAGGCAAGCAAACACTGCACGTAGTCTTATCGCCATGTTGAGGTTGTGTACCCGTCTTCTCTTCGACTTGGGCGCCTCTTATCTGTCCTCCTCTCCAAAGCTGCCAATATTTTTGCCTCCATGGCCAGCATCTTAGCGTCGACGTCGGCAGAAAACGCGGACATCTGCAGAGAGAGCCCACCGGTGGCGGTGAAAAGAAATTTCTCGCCAGTCTGCGGACTTGCTCCGCAGTGTTTGCGTCCACGGAGAGTAGTTGTAGGGAAAGTGGAATCAAAACGACGCCGAACCAGGAAATTGAAATTGTTGTTTGCAGGGAATGCACAGTTTACTTTTTTTGTCAAACAATTCAAATAAATGATTGAAATAAACGGTCTCTCTTTTGTACTTGTCATTGTAGTAGATAGTAGTGTTAGAATGTTAGATATTTTGTAAAACCTGGTAAGATGATAGTTAAAGTCAGTTTGTTTTTTCTCCTCGTATGTTTCTTTTAAAATAGTGTTTGTTTTTTCCATATGGCCCAAATACACCAGCGTACTTCTCAGAGTTGTTGAAATATGTTAAAATTCAAATGCATAAAACTTTTTTATTTTATGTTTTAAATTGATGGTGAGTTTTATAAAGATTAAAATTAAGTTAATTACGTGTAGAAAAAAGGTACCTGGAAAAACAGCTACCCTGCTACACTGATTTGCACTTGTATAGCTCACAGCATGATCATTTACATGTTAAAGCCTCCCCTTGACTTAGGGAGGGGTGGGGACAGGAGGTGGGACTGCCAAGCAAATTTCACGACAATTCCCGGCAGCCGCAAACCTGAAGTTTCTCGTCAATCCACAGTGCTGATAACTGTCGAAAATCCCACCTTTCATGCAGTGCCCCTTCTTTTTCTTTCTCTCTCTCTCCTTTTTTAAAAACTAATTCACTTTTACGCAGAAAATAAAAACTGGTCACTCCCTACGCCTTTCCCATGCTTGGTCCCTCAACGGGGTTTGAACCCAAGCCCACAGAGCCAGATCACGCTGCTCTTCCTCTGTGCCACCACTCCAGTTGGAATCATTCAATCTCTCTTTCCTGATTTTGTCAAAAAATTAGGGGGTGAGCACGGCGCAGAGGGGATGGAGCGCACCTTCCCCCACTCCCTAACCCCAACCCTGAACCTAACAGCTTCCCAGATATTCCTCCCACTAACCCTATCCCCAGTCTAACACCTTATTCTGAGTCTCAGACAAACAGGCGCTGCATAATGTGATGTCCCTGGGAAATGACTTTCTAAGAGGCTCAGTTCTCCATTTTGCTTCTCAAAATTACAGTGCTTCAGTTATTTCTTCACTATCCGTCTGTTTTTCTCTAACATCAATGTTCTCTTCAACTTACACTGCAGAAACTTTTTTCCCCTCTTTTTTTGCCACACTAAGAACTTTGTCTCCATGCAGTAACAGGGCGCTGGCCTGTTTAATAAAACCTCAACAGGCGACAAGGCCAATCACTGCGGCGCCACCCGTGCATGCAAATGTCCATTGATTGTGCTGTGCATCCAAACATCAGGGGAGTCCTCGGAACCAAAGCCAGCTCCGATCAATACTGAGTCCACGGTCAGCTTTCATGCCAACGTCTATCCACCCGCCCTCCCCTCCAAAATTCGCCTTCATATTGTCGCAGAGCTCATGAAGGAGAGGTCCAGCGACTCAAGCCCCAAAAAGAGAGGAGGAGGCACATTAATTAGACCTCTATTTCTATTTCTTTGTCACTATGTCCCCAAAACAGAGAGAAGCAGATGGCGGCATTGGTGGATGAAACACGGACAAGCAGCAAGCCTGCAGCTGTTTGTTGCCCAGCGACTCGCTGCCAGTCAAAGTTTCTGTGATCCCTTTTTTTTTTTTTTTCTTGAACTTGTTTAGTGTGTCATGACAAATAAGGCACGAAAGCAACAAACTAACAAACAAACACCACAAATGAGGAGAGTGGAGAATATGAGGAGACCTGATGGGAGGATGCTGCCGGACTTTATCTGTGCTTGGTGATGTGTGAGTGTGTGTGTTTGCAAGACAGACAGAGAGGGCGAGCGAGCATGCCTCGGTGGCTGATGATTCATCAGGAGAGCAGAATGCCCCAGCGGCAGGTCAAAGGTCAAAAATGATGTGAAGCACAAACACCTGAAAATAACAAATCTCGCCTTTTCTCCTCAACGGGAGTCGGGACGGCAACAGGTCGAGTTTTGTGTCCGCGCTGGGGGGAGAGACCTAACTCTGTGCTGCTGGAGGTTGAGACATGCTTAGAGGCGATGAAACTATCGCTGAAAGTGAGAGAATCATTTTCTGGAACGAACTGGTGGTGTGAATGAGCTCTGATTAGTGCGTTTGTTGCGATGCTTTGACTCTGTGGTGACATTCGAGTGTGAGAGGTGCTGAAAGAGGAGAGGAAGCAACAGCGAGTTCATTACTCTTCTTTTACTCACAAATTATAAACGCAGCGGCAGGCAAGTGTTGGCAGCAAAGTCATTAGCGAGTCAGCGCTGAGATTCATTATGTATTTCCTGAAGTGCGAGGCGTCCTCGGCTAAGCGTCGCTTGTTTGGGATGAGCTGTCCTCAAATTTCGTGAACATAAATAGGAAGAGAAGGTCATCATATTACTTTATTTTTTGCATTAGACTATGAACATTGTGACTATCAAAAGTACTATCAACAAAACATTCTTATTCATTTCACACACTGTTGGTGTTGTTGTGAAGGTTGAGTTCGAAACTGGCTCGTCAAAGTAACGTGTGTCTGTGTGTCTGTGTGTAATCTGCTACTACTACTACTACTACTACTACTACTACTACTACCACAGGGATGTCACACTCATTTTCACCAAGCGGTGGCCCTCAAAGGGCCAGATGGCAATGTCTATTATTGAAGAGGTAAAAATGTAAGTTAATGTAATATGTAACTCATTGAGAAATACCCAATATTAACAATTTTTCACTTATGCAACAAACATCTCATTTGCAGACATGTAAAAATATGTCTGGTCCTTGCAATTACTACATCACAGATTCTTGTATTTTATCAGAAAAATAAACCTGAATTGATCAGTAACAATCCATCAACAAGTCAAAAACCTGGTTCCTTCACTTGGGCCATGTTGGTGTTTCTTGATGAAAGGACCGTGTGTATCTGGTCAGGGCACAGCTGCTGTCACTTTACCAGTAACATGATCCACCTGCATTGTGGGAGATGTAGTTTGTGGGTCAATGCACGTTTAAATGACTGTGCCTTGTGTTGAAAGAGTCACTCAAGCGCTTGTGGGCCACATACAATGATCCAGCGGGCTGCATTTGGCCCACGGGCCTCCAACTGACACCTGTGGTATATTGAAACACTCATTTGGCCCACGGGCCATGAGTTTGACAACTGTGTGTCAACATACATCTCAAACACTCAAAGGTATGCTGGTGCCGGTGCGACTCCAGTCCCCCGTTCTCCTCCTGGCCCCTGCTCACCTGGCCCCTGGCGTCTCCGAGCCAAGCATCCTTCTCTGTTACTCCACTTTTAAATGGGACGAGTGTGCAGCCAGCTCCTGTTTGATGTAGCGGTTTTGGCTGACCCACTTTCTCTGTCGGCGAAGGTCCGGGCCGGATAACCGCTCAGACTTCACGCTCGACTGATTCCTCCCTCCCTCACTTTGGCTCCGGTGGCACTGCGGATGACTCCTGCTTGGCGGAGTGAATTTTGGACCACACCCCATCTTCGCTCACACGGAGCTGTGGGCGATACGCTAAACTGGACATATCCCAGCAGGGCAATGTGGGTCAATCATTTAGCGAGCAAACGATAAATGGTTCAATCTTAGACCCGCCACTCTTAAAAGAAGCAGGATGGATGTCTGAGTATCAGCAGCTCACAGGTCAAAGGTCACAAAATTGGCCTACTATAAGTTACAGGTACTGTTTCTGGGCTTAGCTTCTTGTTAGCAGCTTCTATCTGCGTAACTTTATCGGTAGTTGGGACGTGAGGTTCCGCTCACCAGGCAGAGCGCCTGATTATACATGTATGTGCGTTACAATTAGTATCATCAGGCACCTGCGATGCTTCGGTAATTACCCCGCAGTCAGTTTGATATATTTTCCAGGCGACACGAGCTCCACCTGGACGGCAGCGGCTCCACCAAACCCTCCAGGCTCCAAACACTGCCAGCCGCACAATAAAGCCTCCGGCGCCGCGCCGCTAATTAATCTCAGTGTATTCCAATGAGCGCGGCTAATGTTTTGTCATGTAGCTTAAAGGTTACAGTCTGCACCCTCCCCCCACTTCCCTCTCTCCCAATGCTTCACGCATCCAATTATCCTTAAGCCGGCCAGGTGAGAACCAGAGTGTGTCGGTGAATCTGTTTTGACAGCGCCTGAAGACAAAATGTGAGCGCGTGCCTGCTGGCGACGACGTGGAAATGAAACAAGGCTTGTAGATCCAGACGTGAGGTAGATGGAGGTGGACGGGCGGAGTCGTGATCCAATGAGGAGCAGCTGCTCCTTAGTTGCCGCAACTTCCCAACATGAGAAATCTTATCGCTAGATGGACTAAATGTGCGCGTAAGGAAAGTCTGATTTCCCCTTTGCAGGCTGAATTCATCTTCACAGTTCAATGCTACTCAAATGCTACTTTGCCGCTTTTTGAAATTCACGCAAATAAGTGAAATAAACCGAGACAAACAGCCGAATCCCGCAGCGCACAATGACTAGTCGTCACCATTTCTGTGTCATTACATTTATTTATGCTTTCAGTCATATTTCAAACATATTTTCTTCTAAAATGCTTCAGTACGTGACAGAGAATATACACACTGTTGGCTCGTCTGCTCCCCTCTCGTTTCCCTTCCTGAAGGTGCAGATCGGCACTATTCACACTTCCTGCTCCCACACTCCAATAAATACACGAAGCCCGGAACTTTCTCCCAAACCTGCCCAACACTAAGACGGTGTTTGTCACAGTGAGTCGCAATGTTGGGACGAGGAGAAAAAATTCACTCGCTGGGGTTTTAAGGCAGATCACTTTAAGCTTCTGGGTGAGAGATTGGGTGTTACACACGTGCACACTCGCAGGCACACACACACACACGCACGTACGCTCACACACATACGCCATCCTGTGTGATTTTCTGAAATCAATCTCACTCGAAAATACATGTGGACTTGTGACCAAGTGCCCAAATGAGATAATAATAAATAAAAAAACATTAGTTATTAGCAACTAACCTCTCAAGGGGTGGATATTGTAAATGTGGAAGTTTGGCAGTTTAATTTATTTGCTTTCTCTGCAAAGCAGGTCATCGGTCACAGGTCAGATTAGTACGTACATGTAGGACTCAAACACAGCGAGCAAAACAGTAAAACGCCTCATTCGGTGTCATGTGACCTCCTTCACTTGTGTGTGTCAGAGGATGTGATGCTGGATGGACGTGCTGCTTCACAGCTGTGGACAGTGTGGACTTGGGTGTCTTTTCGGGTTTGGGAGGAGACAGACGAGATGAGTGGACGCTCGTGGTGCAGCAGATGGAAAATTAACAGTCAGTTTGCCATCATTCATCTCTGGAATGGCAGAAATCTAAACGTAGGTACTGTATGTATGTGTGTGAGTGTGTGTGGGCCTTACTAAAACAACTTCTTCATGAGAAGCAGCAAAGAGGAAAATGAAAATTACCATCAGGCTGCTGACGGCCACCGAATGCGGAAAGCTTCAGGAAGACAATAGTCTGCTCTCGGCATTGCAATGAGAATAGTTTGAGGATTTCATATTTACTAAAGTAAGCATTGCTCTTTATGGATGGGAGGGAGCTGCTAGTGATGGGCAGGTCACACACACAATCACGCGTCGTGATGAATGAATCCACAGAAGAATTTCAGGGCCAAAATTGTTGATTGACAGTCACCATAAACATTCTGAACATGCTGTGGGTTTAATGTGAGGGCTGAATCGATTAAAGAATAGTAAACTTATCAAAGATAGCACAAACTTCAGGCGTCAAAATCTAAAATTTCACCTGCAAATAAACAAAGGACATTCGGAGATCAGAAACAGTTCAGGAATATTCTAAAATTTAGTCTGTGGGTCGCTGTGAGAGGAATCTCCTGGATTTGGATTTCAATATACCTTTGGGAACATTGTTATTTCTAAAATCCTGCATCACAGCAGCTGTAATGAGCCTCGTCACCCTGGACACCATTGCGTCAAAGTCGTCTTTCATTCATTTGCGGCACCAAGATGGTAAAAACAAAGATTGAGCCTTGTTATCTGTAGTCTTAATATTCTAACTTTTGTTTCCGGCCTCCTCAGCAGTAAAACCCTGCAGAGCCAAGCCGTCGTGGTTGAGGGTGGACCATCTATTCTCCTCTTATCTACCGTCCCTCTGTGCTCCCGCGCTCCAGAAACTCCCTTTCGCTTTATTGTTGACAGTGAAAATAATCCAACATAGTGGCGGCCATAAGCCAGAGTGGCTGAAATTGAATCTCCACATGTGTACGTTCTTTACGCTTTCATTTTATTGTCCTCAGGTGGTTTTTAAAGTACAACGTCTTTCCCCTGAGTTGGAATTTGTCTCACAAAGCCAATACACACATCTGCCGATTTGGGGGAAATAGAAACAAGTCATGGCTGACACATCACAGCTGAGGAGATCTTCAGCGCTCCGCAGTAGTTCTGTGCAGATGCAGTGATTATAAGGACAGTGCATGTTTATGATTATGAAATTTGAATACATATGGCTCATTGTTTTCGGCTGTTATTTCTCCTTAAATCCTGATTCGTGTTAATTTCTGACATTAGAGTCGAATTAAGAAGAAACCAGTGGAAGTTGGATACAGCAATTCCCATTAGAAATACAGTGACTGTAACACTGGACTCGGAAACTCCTCATTTCTCTTTTTGTCTCTTGTCCGTCCTTGCTGCAGGGAGGACGCGCTTGGCGTCGTCCACCAGGAGCACCAGAGTGGAGTTTTCAGCGTGCAGAGAAATGAAATATTCGGGACGATCGGTCTGAACCTGATCCGCTTCCTTCTATTTTTGGGGCGCCAGCCGAAAACGATGAGCCGAAAACACACGAGCGGACGTGAGCGATGAGGAAGGACATGATATCACAAGAAGCAGGAGAAACGTCATGCACATCGTCAGTGATTAATGATGGTTGTCAGAATGTACTCGCAATACACGGGCGGCATAAAGACCGTTACACTTTTCCCATATAATGCTGGACGACTTATGATACAACTTGTGCTGATATGTGCTACTACACAGAACTGCGACACATAGAGAGGGAATGGATGGAAGAAAGGACAACGCTGTGGAGACAAACACAGTTCCAAATTTTACGCACAATATTTGGGATCGTCGGATACGATCGAGATGCGCGGTGCCTTCATGGCCGCTTCTAATGCGTAATACCAGCTGCGCCATTTCACGGACTTATCCCAAGTGTGCCCTGCGGGCACCAGTGGGAGTTAAGAGCGAGCAATGTTATGATATTTTACACACAAGTGCAAAGTCGGGAAGGTGACTCTCGTCGCACTCGCCGCTCTCACAGGCATGTGAAGCTTCGCTGCTGTATTTAAATCGCTCGGTCTGTAAAATTCTCAATCTCAGTCGACTTATTTCCAGCGCTAAATACTGGAGCGGGACAGTCGAGAGGGGTTGGCGTAGAGAAATAGAGGCCGGGATGATAGAATGGCTACACCTCGATGCGTGTGAAAGGAAATGGACACACACACACACACACACGGCTGTGGAGGCGCGGTGAAGATGCACATGGGACTAGAAGACCTCAGAGTGAGATGAAGTGCTACCTTACATGGCTATGGTCATGTCGGTCTACTCTATATATTGTAGATCTATAGATATGAGTATTGCTTCACTTATGTTTACACTGTATAGACATTCAGCTCCCGTTAGAAGCGTAACAGAGATTCTGACACGTCAGTCCAGACTGGAAACCAGATGAGATCCTTACATTAAGCTCGGCCACACACTCAAAACACACAGACACTCATGCACACACACGCATTCTCTCCCTCTCTCTCTCACACACACGCGCGCACACACACAGACAATTGGGAGCACTCGCCAACCGAATCGTACATTCTCAACCCGATCCGACATTTCTGACATTCTGGAGGAATCTTTCCCCCTTCCTCATTGGTCGATGCGTCTAGCTGTGATTATTGATTCCAATCACCTGTGACACTGTCCGGGGGCGAGGAAGGTCACAGCCAGGCAGGACGGACGGACGCAGACGTGGAATGCAACACAACGCGCACACCTCCCGTGCTCTCCATTATTTACAAGGGGGGAGGGCGTGGCTTAGCCGAGCAAAGGAAAACTGGATGCCGGAGCGTGTGTGTGTATGTGTGTGTGCACCGATGTCTGCGCGCGGTGTGTTGGTGTGTGCACACACCGAGAAAAAGTACTGGGGTTCTCCGCTCAGATCGGCCGTGAAGCCCCTCCGTGCTCAGTTCAAGTTTTTGGGTCACAAAATTGTCTTATTCTTCCTCCCATAAATATTAATATAATACTTAATCATCCCGTTGCCTTTCACTGCTTTTTTATGCTTTAAAAAAAGGCAACAACAAAAAAAAAAAAAGGAAAAAAAAAAGATCCAAAACATTGAACAGCTCTGACAAACTGCAACATCACGGTTGAAGTAGAAGAAAAGCCAAAGGAACAGCAGAGGTTGTAAAAACGTTGTGCTTCTTTAATTCCGGTGTGTAGGGTCCTCCACTGTCCTCCTCCTGTCTTCCTTTAAACTTTGTTATATCTCATATATATATACTGTATATATATATATGTATAGGTAAATGTACACGTATATTCCGCGCTGAGGTGTGTGTCTCTTGTGACAAACGGAGCGGCTCCCC